>VYXF01005574.1:653625-665033 GCA_013397295.1 Polioptila caerulea
AAAAAAAAAAAAAAAAAGATAATATATCTTACTGGCCCTGCCATTATATGCTGAGCAAGATGAAAACACATCCTTAAGCAGAGATGTAGACTTGAAACTCTGTTCAGCAGCCTTGTGTGCAAGCAGACTGTGACCCTGGTGTTTCAGAGAGTCTCAACAAATACCCAACCTCATTTGTTCAAAATGAGATAATGGAAACCATGGCTCTTAAAACCACAAGGGAAGTTTTCCAAAAAAAGAGAAAGGACTAAACTGTGGTGGGCAAAATTATAGCACTTTATAAGAAAGTACAAGTGGTTCTGTACCTGCTATGTGAGGGTAACAGCATGAGTGCTCCCAGATCATTCACTGGGTATAGAAGGTGTTTTCAGGATCTGAATTGTTCCTGCAAACACTGAGACTTACCAAATTATTGAGAATAACATTACAATAAAGCTTTTGCAGTCAGGCGATCAGGGAGGGCTGTAAGCTGGGAATTTGTCGTGCAAGGAAACTGTTGCAGAATGTATTTACCCAGGGGATACTTTTGAAATTGTTAATAAAATTTGAAGACAGAAAGGACTTCAACCTTCCAAGGAGAGGCTAAAAATTGGGACATGAAATGTAAAATGTTACACAGTTTGTTCCTCTCTACCCAATACAGCATCCTGCCATCAACAAAGAAGTTCCTCTTCTGAAAACTTTGCTGCACTCTACTTGCTGTGGGAGGTTGCAGAAGGTTCAGAAGTTCAGTAAATGCCTACAGTCAAATCAATGATGGAGTCCTTGCATTCCCATCCCAGAAGAGCTTAAATTTCCCCAGGATCTTGGATTAGAGTTTAAAAAGGGGTTGCAAGTACTATGGACTTAATCAAAAACAAGTCAGATACCCTGAAAGGAATAAACACATAAAGAGAGTGAATTCACTCATTTCCATCAGCTATCTGATGGAACACATCCACCAGAACAGTGGGAATCCCAGAATTTTCATCCTTCTGAGGAACTGGAAATTTCACAGGAACATGCATACAGAACAGGAGACCCCCAAATACCCAGATGTTACAGAGGATATGCCTAAACTCATCTCCTCCCACAGATTATATGTAACATACAGTATCCAATAAAAATCCAATCAGAGGCTCTCAAAGTTCTCTTGAAGCCTGAGACCATCACAATACCAATTACACTGGCTATGCAAGATGTGCTACAGATGTATGGGTTGGATTTCAACCCCGTGCAACTGGTGACTCAGCTTGGCCTGTTTCAGGCCAGCTATCAATTTGCAGAAGGTCACCGAGGTCCATTCCAAAATATTTTCTCTTCAGCCAAACCAAATGCTGACTGTTTTGTAAAAAGGTGAAGCTGACATTAATGTTTTCCATGACAGTAGCAGCCAGCCCTTAAAATGGAAGGAATATAGATGCCTAGAATCAGTCACAACACAGGAGCCTGCACCTTATGCCAGGAAAAATTCATTGAAATTGATTCAGAGCTCAACAGAGTTTTAGGTAAGTTCATTTAAAGAAAACAGCGGCCCCTGAACTTTGTCCAATTCAGACTCTGTTCCTCTTTTTCTGTTTTTAAAATAAGTAATTGCTAGCTTTGTACCATTCTGACTTGTCCACTTTAAAATGGTAAGGAAAAGAAACTTTGCCCTAGATTTTAAAACTTACTATCTGTAATTTTCTTCACTTTTTAATAGAGGCTAATGCTCATTAAGCGCTGCTCTGGTTTGCTTGGAGGTTTTGGAGTTGTGAGTATGATGCTTCATTCCCAGCAGAGTGAACATCATCTTTCACATCTACATTCACCAGTTGGATAAAGGTTTGTCCTCAAAACTGAAAATAGTGGAAGGATGTGTTTAAGTAACCAAGAAGAAAGCTTTAAAATAACTGACTCCAGAAGCATTTTCCCATAGCAACATGCTTTTAAAAATAATTGAGGGAGGTTAACAGAGAATTCCTGCATAATTACACAAATACATCTTCATCTTTTTCCAGTGGGTTTTTAATCACAAAAGCGTGTTGCAGAGGAGAAGCTGAATGGGGCACCAGTTAATCATCTGCTCCAGGTAAGCTCATGAAACTAAGCAGGAGCTGGTGAGGTGCTTGCTCAGGATAACAGTGTGACACTGGATAAGGAGATCGTGAGTAGGGGAACACTATGGTGAAATTAGCCAAACAACCTCCATCCTGCCTAAAGGCCAGGAATAGTGTTACAGCTAATAACCACACAGAGCCTTTTGTCAAAAACCAAATGACCAGGAACACTTGATCCTTATGGAAAGGAACTGGAGATAAGTTAAGATAGTTGCCAGGACGGCTAAGCTGCACAACACAGAAGGTTTTTGCCAAGATAGGTTTGGGCTCACTGCCTATCTCTTTCCAAACAACCACGAAATTGGTGGAAGCCTTTGATGTTCTCCCATGACACCATCACAAGTAGGAACAATTTGCAACATCTGCAATCACCAGTACAGACTTTTTGCTTTGTAAATATTAACTGCTTAAATCTCATTGCCCAGCTGATGTCTTCCTGAAGAGGATGGCTGAACCCCTGGCCTGGCTAAGAAAAATGTTTGCTAGACACCAAGCAGGTTTGCCAGCAAGACTCAACCTCCTCCTTGCTGATTGAGGCCACCAGGATTTTCTGTTCTGCTGGCTGACCATCCACTGACCAGCTCAGGGGGTAGTGCAAAGCAGGGAAAGGCCACAGCAAAAGCTGCTCATGAATAATCCTTTGTTATCACTTAATTGCAAACAGAAATCTTGAAAGCCTAATTTCCTTTTCCAGCATCATCCTGTACCAGGTTTGTTTCTTCATGCTATTGTTTACAATCTGCTGTTTTCTTTGGGGTTTTTTTAAGCCTGGGGGGGTTTTGTTGCTGTTTGTTCATTTTTTAAGCTGAACCTCTCCAAGCCAGGCATTTATTTCCAGCTGACTCATCCCTTGTAGCATTTCTTCTTGATCCAGGTGTAACATCTCATTCTCTGCTCGCTGTTGGCCGCTTTTCCATCCTAGCAAAACTTTTCTAACTAGACGTCTGCAGCTGCAAAGGAACTTGAGTTTCCAGACTGTCTTCTGAATTTTCAAACTCCTCAGACTCAGCATCTTCACTGGGCAGCAGAAGGAATAAAAGCTGGGACAAGTCTGCAGCGGGTTATTTGTTGCAGTATACATGGTATGACTAATGCTCCTTACCTTTCCTCAGCTAGCTGGGTGTGTGCTGAGCAAACATCCTGGCAAGCTGCATGTGTCAGCCAGACCCTGCTGGTCTAGAACAAACCTAGCTGGAATTTCACCCTTCGCTTCAGATGCACAGGTCCTGAGTCTCTAGTAGTGTGAAATACAGAGCTCATTGGATGAACAAAGGGGCACGCCTCTCCCCTTCTCTCCCTTTCTCCCTTTTTCTCTCTCTCTTTACTTTCTCTATTTTTTTTTTTAATTTATTTGAGGAGTCAGAGACTCCTTGATTTCAAGCTGCATAAATTCAAGTGAAAAAACTCCATTATGATAGAAACACTTGGCATTTCTAGGGTAGTGGTTAACAGCTCAAGACAACATTGCTAGTAAGCTGGAAAGTGGGTTTTGACCTTTGTGAGGTAAGATATAAATCAGTGGTTATGCCTGAAGAGACAAAGTCTGCCAGACTGACCACACTGCAGAGCTGTAATTGCACAAGCTGGCGTGCCTTCCAGATAATTACAAACTATTTAACTGTAGCAGTGCAAGCCCCTTATCTCTCAAATCTTCAAATTTTTACAGAAAATACAACAAAAATAGTGAATATTGTGTTACGATTTTCCCCAACCTATTTTTTTCTCTTTTGTTCTTAAGATCATGATTTTGTTTCATAAAACAATATTCTTGAGGAAAATCAACGTGCTCTTTCCACAACTTGAACTAATTAATGTTCTTATTTCCCTTTTAAGCCTTATGTGTGCTGCCATACATGATTTGTATGTAGATAAGAGACAATAGGCTCTTCTTGGCATTTCAAAAGGATTTATCAGGAGAACCATGAGCTGAGTTGTGAACCACAGCTGCAGGTGTCCACTGTGGATGGGCAGTGGGAGAATATCAAGGGCTCTGCTTGTTGGAGAGGAGAGGAGAGGAGAGGAGAGGAGAGGAGTTGGAGGGGACCTACAAATAGCTAGACAGCTAGTCTAACTGCAATCAGGTCTTGCAGTGTGCAAGCAGCAGTGAGTGCCAGGTAACACAAAAATAGATGGGTGTATATATATCAACATCACGTGGCTACACAACCTGGTTTAACCAAGACTTTGCCCCTTCTCAGCCACTCCACGTGTAACATCCAGTGTGGGCCTATGTTGAAGGATAGAAGAAGAGGTTAAAGTCTTTCTGTTGTACCTTGAAGCTAGCTCCCAGGCCATGGCTGAGCCCAGCATGGACTCAGAGAAGAAACATTTGGATGCTGTTTGAGTCTGAGATTGCATACACAGTATAGGAGCAAGCAGGGAAAGAACTCCCCATCAAGAATGCTTCTTAACCAGGTGTAAAGGGGAGAAAAAAAATCAAAGACAAATATTTGAAGTGCAAATAAGGTTCTTGAATATAGACTCCATTTATAGTAGATATTCCAGTTAGGTCCTGCAAGATTGGAAAATTTGGTGATTCATACATTTTAGACAATTAGTCTTTGAGTTGCCATCCTTATGTTTGTTAGGTAACTTTCTGTAGCATATACATGTGCTTGCATAGTTAATCTTCAAGCAAGGTGTAACTTATCTGTCTGAGGACTGCACTCTGAGTCACTGAGTTTCCTCAGGATATCCTGATTCCTTTCCTTCAGTAATCCTTAGGGAATGTCCTAGGTGCTGTTTGGTTTTTGCTTTCCCTTTAGAAACTGAGTTATATAGTGAAAGCAACGGTAGACATCTGCATGCAGCCGGTTGTGACTCCCATTAGAGGTGAAAATGCGCCCATCTTACTCCTGAAATAAGTACTGCTATTTCAGCCCCGGTATTTCTGTTAAGAATCTGTCAGCAGCCTTAGGGGAGGATGCAGAAAATATATACATATATTTGTACTAGGTGGTTTTTCAACATCAAGTGTTCTGATACCATGTTATGACAAAGGGAACATAAAATGAATCTTGTTAGAGACTTTGGCCTTTTGAAGCAGAAATCCAGCTCAAAGTCTGTTTAATGTAATTTAATTTAATTGTTCATTTAATTTCATTTATTTAATTCTAGTATTTGAAGTCTGTTTAAAAATAAAAAAGCCACTGGACTGACTTAATTCCTACTTGATTTCACTGCATTCCATTGAGGCATTCAAACAAGCTGTGTCTAAAAATTATATACACTGCAGAACTTGTGTCAGCACTCATTAGTGTTTTGCATTGTTTTAATGTATACACAGAGACAAAAAGCCCTACAATTAAACACCGTGAAGAATGCAAAATTAGGCACTTGAAAGTCAGAAATTACACAAGGTAAAATAGCTTGTGTAAGTCTAATTTAGCTTCTCTGTGTGTTCACATGTCTGTGTTATACACACACATATATACATATAAAGTGTATAATACTTGTGTATATACAGTGAGAAAAGCCTTTAATTATTTGACTGCTTTTTTGTCCACAGTGTTTGCCTTATTGAGTGAACAGGACAGACCTGCTTTACATGTGGGTCACCTCACTGGGAAGGCAGCTGTTCCCTGCATGGCACTGCCTCGTTCATTGTAGAGGCAGGTGAATCACCAGTGAGGTGGGAGGGCAGACGAAGAGTCGCTGCTTCTCCAGAAAACCAAATTCATAACTTAGAAAGTCAACTGGCAGGCTGCTGACAGGTAAAGAGATACCTGAGAGAGCTTCTGGACTCCCCTCAAGGAATATTATCAGGACAAGGTTATGCAATTCAAATTGCTGTTCTGAGTGAACCTCACTGATTTACACGGCTGTAAAGCAGGGAGCCCATGTAGGAACTGCCCTGAAGGCAGGTTGGAAGGGGAATTAATTTCTAGATAGGAAATGTACCGAGCAGCTGGTGGAGGTAAATTCTTCTAGTGGAACCAGTGAGAACATCTTGGTCCAGGTTGTAAATCTCTCTTTCTGTACAGTCATTAAGAGTGCACATCAGTACCATTGTCTTCATTAGCCAAATTCATAAACTTATTAAAAACAAAAAGGTAGTATAACAAGGTTTACTTTCCTTAAATCCAGGTTAACTGACTCTAATTATCTTACCTAGTTTTAATTCTTTATTTTTCCAGTGCTGCATCAGCTGCTCCATCACTTTGCCCAGGAGTGATCTCAGGCATCTCTCTCTTCCTCAAAGCACTGTATGATGCTATTCCAGTTGGAATCGTCTAATTTTGTGAGTGCATGCCTTGAGAGTCTGGAACTTAATTTGCAAAAACACTTGCACAATCACAGTTGCCAACAGGATCTGGGCTTCAAAAATGCAAAACGCTGCACCATACTCTTGAATGTTAAACTGCTGCGAGCTGCAAGTACCCAAAACATGAAGGTTTTTACTTCAACCTATCTGTCTCTGAGATTACCAGTATGAAAAGAAGGCAATAAACCTTTGCCTTACAGAGACACCATGAAAATAAATGAGTTTGTATTGGTGAAATACTTGGGTACTTCAAAGGGGAGGATTATAAGCAGTCTCATGCAGACATTAATCATTAGTTCTTGAGAGCAGGGTGGAAGATAGTACATTAAATAAGTCATGGGGCTCCATACCAAACAAGGAGAAAACAAAGTATTGAAAAGCTTCTTATTAAGACACAGATTCCCAAAGGTATTTTGAGTGCTTAGAATCCAGCTTCTTAGGTGAGCATCTATTGGGTTTTAGTTTATTTTTATTTTTAACTGAACAAAACAGGAGACCTGCAAGAAAAATTGTAAGCAATTATGTAATTATAGGTTGTAGCATAATGCACTATTCATTAAACTTTGCATCAGAATGCATGTGCACCAGATCTAGGGCACAAATTGACATTGCCCAAGTAATCTTAGTTACTGCATTTGCCAACATCAGTTTGCTTGACTTTGCAACACACACTTTTTTTTCCCCAATAATTAGTGTACAAATAATTTTCTCTGGTTTTAGCATAACACAAAAAGTCCACATTCCTCAGTGTGCTCACATCCGTAGGGGACAGGGGATGGGAACCCTTCTCCTGCTTCATCCCTCCCCGTAGGGAGTACATACCTTTGCCAGCAGAGTAAATGACACAAATAATTGGTTGTCATCTTTTTTGAATCAGCATCAGGAGGGACAGAACATTTTGCCAGTGAGATTCACCAATGTTTGCTGACATCAGAACAATGGTGAAAGTCAGGCATTGCTGGTTCAATCAAGATTATAAGAGAGCACACTGAAATAAGCGCAGGCTTTTCTACCTGTTCCCCAGGTGGCTTAGCCCCTTTTACCACTTCCAGCTCATTCTTCTTTCTTTTGCTTTATCTTACCTCGCATTCAGCTTTGACAGTAATCACCTGACCCTCCTGAGCTGAAAAATCCCTTACAGAATTTTGACAATGCACTGCACATCCAGATCCAACCCCACAGCCAATCCTGCTTCAAGAGGAGGGGAGACTAGGGACCTCCTGATCCTTTTCAGCTTGAATTTTCATATGATCCTATGAACACACCATGCTTTTCTCCAGTATTCATTCCACTAGGTAAGTTTATTAATCAAACTTTGTACCAAGTAGCTTTGGTTTATTACACTGTCATAATTTCATTTTTACAGTACAAAATTCCTTAAGACAAAAAAGGCAATGAAGCATGCATCCCATAAAACAATAAAATATAGTTGTTGCTATGGAATGAAGTTGCTGCAAATTCCACATAAACCAGGAATTTATGCCAGGAGTTCCTCAAAGTACTGTAGCTGCCCCTCCAGGAATGTGAAAATGTTAATGCCAAGGCTAAGGGAGCTTGATTTTTTTTTTTCCTTCCTTTGTGTAAACATGATAATATTTCTCTGGGTCCTGGCTTGAAACCCTCTTGAGCTGTGGTGGGTGCCAACAGACAGGATGTTTGTTCTGCAACAGGAGGCTTGTTCTGCAATAGGGCAATCAAATTGCTTCTGTCAGAGTAGGTCATAGCCACCTTCTCTGTTCCTCCACCCCAAACAGTGGATGACCCAGGTCAAAATGGTGCACAATTTTTCTAATATAACCCAATGAAAGTGGATAAAATAAATCAAAATACATTGATTTGTTCTCTTCTTGAATACAACTTCTCTTTTAAACTGTATCTTTTTGTATTTCTGCAAAGGATTACCCCAAATATCCTGTTTCTTCTGTTACAGGTCAAAGAGGCACTGCTGGAGAAAACTTGCTTGATCACAAGATGTAGCTCCTCATGAAGCCTTGCTCAGGAGAGAGAATCTTGATGCTTAACTTCAGCATTTGCTCATGTGTAGGGTCTACCACACATCTAGAATATTCCTTTAAAACAATTTTCATTTCCTCATTTAAACCAAAAATAGTTTTCAAAGGAATATTTAAAGGTATTTCTCTTTTTTGAAAGTTTTTTTTCCCATAACGTTTTGCTTCAGTTGTACTTATTTCATCAAAAATTTATTTCATAGCTCCTAGAAATATGTTTTCTTTCCTCTTTTGTCTGCAACCTTCTTCTACTCAGAAATGGTCTCTTGAGGATCACTGTTTCAAGGGCAGAACTCTTACTATGTAAAAATATGTAACCCTCAGGAGAACGCTACCTTTGAAATTTCTCAGTTCCAAACAAAAACTCGGCATGTAGAAGCAGCCCAGAAAAGGTGTCTAGGGTGAAAATGTTTGCTCAGTTTGAGAAAGGGTTGTAACTTCTCAAATACAAGCTTTTCATTGCACTGTATGGCTTTATTCTCTTTCCACAGATACACTGCACATACTTGCTTCTCTAAGGGCTCTTCTTTTCCTTCCCATTTCTCCCCAGTTTACAATTCTTTACTTTCTTCAGTCAAATTTCTCTTTCCTCAGAGCTTCAACTTGAGAACTCCATTCCTAAAGTTCTCTTCCCCTCAACATTTCACTCTGCCAGTCCCAAGCCATGATGAGGCCTTTTCTCCTTTGTGGGAAAAGACAGTGAGGGCTAGCTGGGAGTTTCTGGAAGACCTGTCACAAGTGATGACATTGCAGAAGAATTTTAGGTATGTTAGGAAACAGGCAATTGGGCTAATCACGAGCTCACAAAAAGCAAGCACAGAGAAGGCAGATCTTTGTATGGGATGAGCACAGAAGTGCCTCTTGGCAAGAATGGGTAAGGACAAATGTAAAAAAAAAGCCAATACAACAAATAAAACTTAACCAGCAAGAGCATCCCGAGTAATGAGAAATCGTTTGGTAAGTACATTAGTGGTAAGAGGAAGTCAAAAGGAAGTGGATTACTCATCAGAGAGAAAGCGTTTGACTGATGCCAGGGAGGGCTCAGACTGCCTCAGGCCATCTTTGCAATAGTCTTGGCTAAAAGAGGTCACTTTTGATGAGATGACTGAGGTAACACACATTAATGACAAGGGAATAAGGCTTCAGCCCAGGCTGAGCAGAACCAGTTACAAGAGTACTTGGGTTACATCGAGATGTTCAAACCAACAGTCTGGCTACACTTTATGCCAGGGTATTGAAGGAAGTTGCTCAAACAACATTGGAAATACTTGTGTTTATCTCTGAGATCCAGGGAAGATGGCCAAGAAATAAGCAAACTGATATCTGATTTTAAATGTGGCATTTGAAAATAATGAGCCAGATTTTCACCCCAGAAAGCATCTAGTACAAATAGACACACAATTTGTAAACAGGTAGAAGGAAACAATAGGACAAGCAACTGTTAATATGAACTTGTCAGCTAGAAACTGGGACAATCTGGGCAAATTTCCCTTGGCAATGAGGAGCAGACCATGTAATGGAAGAGGGGAGAGAGCACTTCACTCATCTGTGCCTTGGTTAGGCCCTATGCACGTGCTTATGAGGAAGAGAGTTCAGTTTATTCGAAAAATTTGGGCAGGGGGTACAGAATTTTTGAAACAGCCCTTGTCAGCAGTTTACAAGCAAGAGGGTGGATTATAAATGCAGTTCCAAAGGGAGTGTTTTGTTAGCAGCCTTCCAAGCTGGAATTAACTGGGGAGCAACTGCAAACACATCGAAGGATAAAATCAGAATTCAAAATAACCCTAAGAAGTTGCTTGGAAAACAAGGAACATGACTGAAAAGCAATGAGAGGAATTGTTTTTGCAGGCAGGGTTGCCCCCTGTACACACAGAGGCTGGGGCACTGCTCAGCACAGGCTGCAGACACCAGCTGAGGAGAGACCAGAGAGCTGCAGGCAGTCAGTGGTCAAAGAGACTGCAGGAGAAGTGGACAAATTGCAGCTAGTCATCTTAAAGAAAACATGGCACAGGGACGTGATAGCAGCTATCAGATGTAAAAGGACACTGCCACACAGGAAGAGAAGACTTCCCTTGGCAGGGATCACCACATTCACATTTCAATAAGGAATATTCAGAGAGGAGGATATACCGTCACCTGGAGAGGCTGTAGGGCCTCTGAAGTACTGAGTGTTCCTCGGAGCAGAACCCAGGGAAGCCCCACAAAAGGCACACAGAGCCACACTGAACTGGTGTAGATGTGAAACCTTTCTGGTGTCCTCTGCAAGACAAAGAGCTAAAGGGAGGAAGATCTAAGGCATTAATGGTGTACAATAATTTGCTAGCAGAGACCAGATCAAGTACATGAAATTCCATCAACAACTTGCTCTTCCATTTATATTTGGCAGTGACACCCATCTTCTTCTAATGCACACAAGCATTTTCTGCTCACTAGCTGTGTTCACGTGTACAAGCATATATTGATCTGTTTTCTCTCCTTCCCTTCTTACAAAGGAAAAAATAACCACAAGGCTCAGTCATGCACGGGCTGTGCTCCACGATGAAAATAGTCTGAGGTACTTACACGCTGAAGTAAATTTAGCTTAACACAAAAATAACCTTCACAAATTTGAAATGCCTGTTTTACAATTAACGTCAGGTGCTAACAGGATATAATTTTCTTCAAAGTGTGTACTAATGTGACAGGCTGACTGAAGCGATGCAGGCACGTCTCTTCGCCGCCCTCTAGGTCTCAGAAATGCCCCCTTCACCTTTCGGTTCTTCCCTCCAAGTCTCGTCCTTTCTTCAGCCACACAGGGTGTTCCTGCGGCTCGGCGATGCGGTGCGCTCCCGCCCAGCCCGCTGCAGCCGCGCTGCGTTGTTAAAGGCACACATACCGCGTAAATAATTGATACGGAGCTAGCGCGCTGCGGAGCGGGAGCGCCTCCTCCTCTTCCCCAGCCCTCACCCTACCCTGCCCTGCCCGCCCCGCCGCCCTACCTGCCCCGGCGCGCCGGAGCGCAGCGCGGCCGCGGGGCGGCGCGGAGCCCCCGCGAAGCCGCCCCGCGCCCTCCCCGCC
>VYXF01005574.1:673646-780621 GCA_013397295.1 Polioptila caerulea
GTGTGGAGGGTTTTTTTTTGTTAAAAGTTTTTTTTTTTTTTTTTTTTTTTTTTTTTTTTTTTTTTTTTTTTTTTTCTTTTTTTTTCTTCTTATAATCTGGGAGAGCCCCAGTTGCTGGTTGTTACTGAAAAACAAGAACTAAAGATTAGGTAAGTGGATGTACCCTGATCCTCCTTTCTGGGATGCCTATCTAGACCCCCTAGGAGCAAAGCTGTGAGAATCAGAAATGCTGCTTATGAGATGCAGGGCTGTGGTATGTTCGCCTTCCCCAGCAGCAAGTGATTTATAGTTACCCTTGTGCATTGTTTTCAGAGCAGGGTGGTCTGGTTCCCTAAAAAAGGTTCTTTGCCTCCAGACAGTGGTGGAGGAATTCATTTTGGCCCAAGCACCGTCTCCCTGCTACATTGCAGCCCTCTGGAGCTGCCTGCTTTCCTCCTGGCCTTCAGGCCAAAGTCTGTGATCACGCAGACAATGTTGCAATGTCCACTCTAGAAATATTATTAAGGATAGGGACTGTAAATTAAACTGTAAGACCTTTTCCCTGCTGTGTCTTCCAGAGCTGTGTGAAATGTTGTCTGCTTGAGCAATACAAGCTTGACAGACCAGTTTCACCTTCTGATTTGTAAACTAAGTGGAATATTTTTCTCCCTTCTTCCCCATGCTTAATATTTATTTAGGTCTGAATTAATACCAGACCCTGGGGTTTTTTCCCTCTCCTTTTCTTCTTTTCTGAGTTGCAATAGCCGTGGTTTGCAAATGATGAGAGGGCAAGGTCACAGCAGCAATAATTGCATGTCAGAGTTAAGGTGTCTGATCTTTTTATCTAAAGTGGCAAGTATTTCTCATGAGGAATGACTTTCTCCTCTTGTCTACCACTTCACCCTTCTCCATTTCACAGTTTTATGTCATGCTTGAGCTTTTGGGTTTTTTCCCTCTGGATTTAAAAAAAGCCTAACAAGATAGTAAACCATTTTGTTATGTCAGCCTGCAACATATTTTGTGCATGCATGTTTTGGCAGCCTGAAAAATACCAGTCCACAAAGCATTAACTTATTTTTGATAATGAGATGATAGTAAATGTTAATATTTAACTACAGTGTTGCAGGGTTTTTTACATGTGGCTTCTCTTTACAGTGCTTAGACCAGTTCTAAATACAACTTTGACAGCTAGTTTAACTTTTTGAGTTTGGTTGCAAAGTCAGTCCCTGCAGCACACACCTTGTCCAGAATAAATGTGGTTGTCAGCTGAAAACTGACGAGTGGTACTCAGATGCCACTTTTCAGTGTGTGTGTGTCTCAGTCCTAGGGATGGGTGTGGTTGCTCATGGTCTTTTCATGCAGCCAGAGGCAGGCAAACAGCTATGAGGTCTTACAGCAAAGACTAGATTGAAAATTAAAGTCAGTTTTGTGGCAAAGTCTTCTGATCGTGTCAGAATACATGTAGAAAAATTACTAAGTTGCAGCACAGAGATGTAAAAGAGATATTGAAATATGCTGGTAGTGCTCTGTGGAAAATTATTAATATAATATTATGAATCCTGTGCAGGAAAGCTGCAAGCGAGCTTTTGTATCTCCCAACTCTTTGATGTTAGATGACATTATGGAGTTGGGGAAAAACTAAGCAGATCACGTCAGCTGAGAAACAAGTTTGTTGACTAATTGTGGATGGCAAAGGCTGGAAAAGATCTAAATGTCTTAGAATTCCTACTGAAAATAGGGAACTCCTACTGAAAATAAAAGAACTAGTGATGGAGAAGTGGGTGGTACATGGACGCTACTAAAGTTGATTGAATCATGTTGAGTATTCAGAAGATTGTCATGTGATTAAAAAATCATATTTTAATTGTTAGTATATTAGCAATTATTATTTACTTAGCAAACTTCCTTCTTCCCTGTCCCAGGGAAAGGAAACAGATCTGTGAGGAGAGCAAGTTTAGGACTACAAGAGCTGATTGCTCCTTACTAAAGTGTGAATTTGAAGGGTAGATGAAATTTTTCAGCTCTGCAATGTCTCAGGGGGCATTTTCTGGGGATTCTCTTGATGTGCCCAGTGGAGAGCTTGGAGGGTCTTTTTTGCTTATGGCATAGACTAAGGAACAATTTGGTGCAGAACACTAAATTTCAAATCTTTTCCAAGGTAGTTTATTGGCATTGAAATTGAGTCAATGTGTGTCCTTTTGCATATTTGAAATTCTGAGCTGGTTTTGCAACTGCAGTGTTGCTTGAGCTTTCTCTTCACGCTGGAGATACGTCCCTTAAAGGTGAGCCATGACTGAAAGGCTTTAGAAAGGCCTTTCAGACCCCTGGGGGGGAATGGAACCACTCACACACTGCTTGTGAGCAGGACAGCATCTCCCTGTGGGGCACAATGGGCACAGCCTGCTTACTCCGAGGTAATCAATATGAGTCACTGTGTCTCTGCCTCTGCAGTTTCAAGCAGCTTCAGGAAAGCTGTGTCCTAGGTTTCCCATTATGATGACGGAGTCAAAGTTTTCACACCAGGAGGACGTGCTGTGTTCTGCTGTGAACAGCAGTGCCACAGTAATGCGTGGCACTGAGCCTTTGTGCTTTATTTTTAAGGCTGAAATTCCAGATTAAAAAAATATGCACTTAAAAATCACACAGCTAAGATGCGCATATCAGAAAATTGTGGTTTTGAATATTTCAGCAACTTAAACTATGTTAATCTTCGGAAATCATTAAGGAAACTTGTGAAGTCTGTGGTTATGCAGTCCTGTGCTGTTTTGTGAGGATGGAAGCTATTTTCACAGGTTCATATGATGCTGCACAATCTCATTTTACCTTTCTTGGAAGACAGATAAACACGTGTCCCCTCTTTTTCTCCCCACTCCTCTCCATCCCCATGTCCTCAAAACCTTTGTCTTTGTGGTAGTATCAAAAGTAGTTTCTTCATTTTACTTTTCAAATGGTGCATTGCCCAGGTGGTCAGTCATGTCCCTAGTTAAAACAATCTGACAATTTCTGTGTGTTCACAGAATGACCTTGTGTTCACTATTCACAAGTCATTTTTTCTGGGCTGCAGTTTTGCTTGCCAGGTGTGTGCTGTGGTCAGAAATGGTTTACTGGTTTCTGAAAAAGAAAAGTACAGAAAATGTTGTTTCCACTGTAAGAAAAACAAATTGGATAAGAAGCTGAAGCAAACAAGCCCTCGCATCTGTTGAGTTAGCAAGCTCCAGTGTATGGGAATAGGGACCCCAGGTTTGTTAAGAGTGGGAAGAAGGCAGATGTTGAGCTAAAGCTCATACTGTGGTAGCAGCAATATTTCTCTTGACACCTGAGTAAAAGTTCTTGCAAATCTGGATGATTAAAAACCTCTCAAAATACCAGTGTGTACTTGCTCGGTAAAAATTTTGTTTTGAACTATTGAGGTTCTAAGTGCTTAAGCACTGGTCGAAGATTTCAGCAAAAGTATCCACTTATGATAAAGCTGAACCATGTTAGATGTACTTGGCTTTTAGGGGTCTAGCATCATACAGAGAGGAGGCTTGAAATTCAGGTGTTGACTGTGTGTTGGGTTGAGGCATTCCAGCATAGGTGTGGTGTCGGCTTATTTGAGTGGCTGTTCAAAGAAAACAAACAACAAAACCTCTCAAGAGCTGGTTTGTTGTTTTTCTTGCATGTTGTTTTTTAATGAGTCTTCTACTTGTGTCTGATTAAAAACATAAGGAAAGCTGTCATTTGGAGAGGTTTGGTTCTGAACATAGCTGGTAAAAAAAAGGATAAAGTTCTTAATTTTTATCCTTTCTTCTCAAGTCTTCCAGGGTTAATTCTATTAGTTTTTTAATCTACTTAATGTTCTTATTTTCAAAGATTTGGATCTTGATATTTCCACCCAGCTGATTGTACTGATGGTCACAAAAATGCCACGTGTTCTCAAGAACACTTTATTGACACTTAAAATACAGATTGTGAGTATTTTCCTCTGCTGTGATCTCAAAGGAGAGGCACTCTTACTCAGAACCCTGAAGGTTAAATAGTTTAAATGCTCTCCTATTGCTATGGCTGAGAAGGAGACACAAGATGCCTGTGGCACTAAAGACCCCCCCAGCCTTAAGTGTTGCAGTTGGGCTGGAGCATCCCTCTGAGAGGCTTCCTCTGCAACCTCCCTTGTGTGGTTTTACTGCCCACTTATTTTCTGCAGAGTTGAACATCACACCGCTTTCTGGATCTCACTCACCTTCTTTAAGATTAAATGCTGCCAGAGTGTAATTTTTGCTGGGGACTGAGAAAGGGAGGAAAGAAATTACATCCTTTAGCAGTCTAGAGGGAAATCTTGGTACAGTGGTGTCCTGTGGCTGTAATTATGAGTACTGGTCAGATTATTCGGTTTTGTGAAAAGGAATTACTGGTAGGTTTATTGTATTAGAACAACTGGCTGCTTTGCTTCCCTATTTGTTTTGGGGGGGTTTTTTAATAGCGCTTGGTCTGCTGACTCAGAGGTTTTCCTCCAGGAATAAGTACCAGGAGACTGTTCTGCCTTTTTTAATGTATATTAAGATAAATAAATGTATGAGAAACAGAACTGTATTTTTTATTATTTTATTATTTTTTGCAATAACTTTGGTTCAGGTTGTTGGGGTTTTTTAGGAAAAAAACACTCTAAGATAATATGAAGGCATCATAAATTTAAAGTCTCACTGGATAAGGTGTCTGTATAGAAGACAGATTCTTGTTCTGTGCAGGGTAAATTGACAGGGTTTGGTTCTAAAAAGATGAAACAGGAAGGAGAGGAACAAATGAAGATGAGACCCAGCATACCTCAGTGATGAAGAATCAATTCTCATTTTCATTTATTGGTCCTAAAATCATTCCCTAATGAGCAGGCAAGCTGGTGGCTTTTCCCCAGGCAGGGTTTGATGCTGCTGTGACAAACATGATATGTAGAGGACAGGGCTCCCCAAGTGGGACCTTCACTCAGGGGAGTGGGAGGTCACAGGTGGCATGTGAGGTATCCCGATGGAGAGTGTGAGGGCTGACACAGCAGCCAGGTGCTGCCCGGCTGGGGAAGGACCAAGGCTGCAGCTTCATGCCTGGCTTAGGGCCTTCCAAGGCAGCCACTCTGGGGATCCTCTGGTCTCTTATTGCTGAAACCACTGCAGAGAGCAGTCACAGCTGAGCTACAATCCACCTGCAGACTGCTTGGAGAATGGAGTGCTTGCTTTCAGCTGCGATCTGGGAGTGGAGCATTGGAAGCGGATTGTGAACTCAGAGTGTGGGAAGAGGGGCGTGTTCTGTTCCCCTCTCATGGGCTTTTTGTGCCAGACTCTGGGTTAGTGTTGTACCAGAGAATGTCTCCTGCTTTCTCATTGCTCCTTTTTGGGACAGAAGGGTCTACCTTACGTATCTCATGGTACGGTGGTGAAGGTGGATCCAAATCCTCAACAGGCATCTTACCTTTCAGCAGTGGGTATTCAGTGTGCTTAGATACCACAGCATTATGGCCACTGGAGCACAAGGGCTTTTGAGGCAAGAGCCCTTAATTCAGACAGCTGGTGTTTGTAGTTACAAACATGCAGCAGGCTTTACTTTTGTAACTTGAAGGAGTGCAACTGATTCACCATGTGAGCCCTGTCCAGATTTACAGCCCTTGTAAAGAAGTTACATGATGGTTACTATTCGGGTGTGTTACTTTTTGCCAGGTGTCTTCCCAAGCATCCCAAGTTTTAAACAGTCCTCCATCTTGCAATGAATTATAGTGAGTCACAGCAAGGGTGGTGACTCACTGATACCACTTAAACATTAGGTTCCTGAATGTGTGACTCCTTCAGCTTTGACCAAAATATGCTGTCACTACATGAAAAAAAAACACTTGCAATATATTGTACATCTGCATAAGTGGCAAATGCTCTATGTTACTGCACTGCTGTGAAAAAGAAGCTTTTGCTCTTTAATGTTCCTTTTCCACCAGCATATTTTAAATATAGTTATTTTTGTTTTGGCATAACAATACAGTTCCTTTTGTTTAGCAAGTCACTTTATCTGATCTCTTTCTCGTATTGGGAGGATGGATGGAGGACAGAAAGACATACAAAACCCAGGGGCACAGAGAGAAATCCCTGGGAATGTTTAGAAGCATTCTTCCTTCAGGCTCGGCACTGTCAACTCTCAAGTGGGATACCAGGGGATTCAGCCAGAGCAGTTATAGGGTTTAATGGTTTCCCTGCTTGTAACAGATTAATCTACCCTTTGCAAGAGGTGGTAGAGGATTGCTATCCAGTCTCCAGCCAAAACAGTCTCTCAGTGCAGATTTACTCAGAGTGCCACTTGAACTGTCATCAGCTCTGCCCATCCGAGTGTTTTGTTCTGCAGGGCCAGGAGAAGGTGTCACTCCTTTCTCCCTGGAGAAAATTTGAGTGTCATCTTTGCAGGATGAAACTACTGGCACTTGGAGCAGGACCTGCCGTGGCTCTGGGCACAGCTGTGCGTGTGCACATGTCAGCTCTGCTCTGCTCTGCTGAGCCCAGTGGTATGTAAGGCGAGAGGCAGCACTGATGTTGTTTAAAGGTTCCTGCTTTATTTCTAGCTTTTCAAGCTTTTCCATATGGAAGGGAAGGGGGAACACAGGTCTCTGGCAAAATCTCTATGCTTTCAGCATGACAAAGCTTTACTGGTTTGCTCTGTTGCTTTTTAAGATATGTGGGGATGATAATACGCACGCTATTAAATCTGTATTTTGTCCTATTAATGTCATCTTTACCTGAGGCTGCTTTTGACTCCAGCATCCATTTTTCTTCTCTCTCCTTTTTCTCATCTTCCTTTGCAAGCTGGATGCCTTGGTGACACCTACCACTGTCCTGCCAATTTTATTCTGGGAACTGCTTCGTGGTGACCCCTCTCTGGTTTGTGACAGCTGCCAGAGGAGAAACCAGGATGTAATTCAGCTCTTAGTACTGAGCAAGCAATCTGGGGTCATGACAGATTCTCCAGAATTGTGTTGATATATTTCACTATTTGTGTATTTACAAATTTGGAGGGTTTTGCAGAGGGAGATACTTTGGGAAGGTCAGGGGCTGACGGGTCTGTCAAGAGTCTGCCCGCGTGGGTTTGGGGGATCAGCTCTGATTTCTGCTGGCCTGCAGTGAGCGCTGAGCAGAGGGCAGGAAAGGGCCAGATGCAGGGTTTGCAAGGAAATACATGTTTTTGTTTTCAGAGCAGCTGGGGAGTTGGACAATAGCCTCAAAAACAAACAAACAAAGGATGACTTGCAGATAAGTTATCAAAAGGAGTGGGTGTGTTTTGGGCACCACTGAAGGACAAGCTGATAGACTGACTTTTCTCCTGCCTTTAAACTCTTGCTCTCTGCCAGTGTGCCAGAGGGGTTTGACATTTGTTGCCCTGGACTGAAATTTCACAACAGTCCTTCATGAGATTTTGGCTCTGTCAGCCACGAGCCTTTGCCTAAGTGTAATCTGGTACTGCACGTTCCCTGCCTGGGGCTTGCGTGAGGGCCGGCTATCGCTGGCTAGCAACAGCAAGCTGTGAAAATGGAAAGGCACCAGGATATCTCCTTTTCCTTTTTGCTCTTGGAAGATACTACTGTACCTCTGACATCAATTAATATAAAAAGAATGATTGCATTTTTAAATCTGTTCTTGTATAAATATGAATATTTTTAACAAACTGATTTTTTTATCTAAAAACAAAAGTGATTTCTCAGTTTTGAGCAGCATGTGAAAATGAACCTGGAGAATTTTAAAGCCTGCCTCTGCCTCAGATGTATCTTTTGAATTTTGCTTTGTTGGTAGCTTGTCTGGGCAGATATTTTTGTTTGCTAGCTGGGGATTGGTTCTAGAATTGATAGTATTAGTAACTGCATTTCCTCTACTTGCTTCTGAAAAGTCAACATTTTTGGAGATCAATCCACAGTGCCTTGTTGAGTTCTTTGCTGCAAACTATTCATAGCTATTTGGCGGAAAAAATCCTTGCTTATTGTTTTTTAGTGCCCCCAGTCTGTAGGGCGGAAGATGAGACATATATGTCCCAACTTCTGCAAATCAGTGCAGTGGGGAACTCAAAATATATTTAACTGCAACAAAAAGCCTGAGCCTGAGTGCTGGCACATTTCTTTCAGCCACAAAATTGCTAAATACCTCTTGGTGAGACGGTATATTGTAGCGAGGACATCTGTGGTGTTGGACCAGAGGGTCTTGCCTTGTTTGTGGAAGGGCTGTACATCACGGAAATGCTTAAAAGTGCAGTGCACCTAACTGAACTCTTTTGAGGGAAGTTTTTTTTGAAGTCGTATCTACTTTTAAAGATAAATTGCGTGCTTTTATTTCGTGTTTTTGGCTATGAAACTTCAGTTACTGGTGTCAGAAGGGCTGCTACTATTACATTGCACACAGCCATTTATTCTGCAAAGTTTCAATTCTGGAGTATCTGACTCTCCAATGTTAGCTGTACTTATTTGTCATGAAAAGTGTGTGGCTGCCATTACCATCAATATTTGAACACTTCACAAACCATGGGCAAACATATCCTCTTACATTTATTCAGGGGTATAATAGTAACTATCCACACTTTACACATAAGAAAGATTACTTTACGTGTCTGAGGGCAATGAGGATGTTGGGCTAAAGCCAGGAATGCAGTCTGGTTGTTCTGGTTTCCTCTGCCTCAGAGGAAAATGGCTTGGAGTTTAGGGAAGCTTCACTAGAAGCTTGTTGTTCCTATCTTTCTCATGGGAATGACGCTGTGCCCTAGTGACAGGTTGCCTGAAATGGGCCATTTGCCCTTTTTTCTTTGGACAGAAAGGTTAATTTCAGTATTAGCATAGCTTTATTGTGGAGGTTAGGATCCTGTCTGGTTGGTCTCTGAGCTGTGAAAAGTCACTGTGGGGCTGCTGTCCCAAGAAGTTGAAGGCTGCACTGGGACTTGCAGCTGCTCAGTGCAGCTCCATGCCAGGACTTGTCCTGACAAGCTGTGCCTTTCTTTGGTCTTCATCTCCCTTCCCCCACTTAGGGAAATCAAGATGCTTTTCTGAAAGCAAAAGCGTCTTGACCCTGTGAGAGCCTGGAGCAAATGGCCATTAGGGGTCTGTGGCAAAGGAGCTGCTTTTCCCCGTGTTTCCAAGCAGCCCTGAGGAGATTAATTGGAGCACTTGCTCTTAAATTGTCAGGCTTGCTGTGGTGGGCTTTGTGGGGCTCTGGTAATAGGTGTCTGGGGCTGGCACGGTGAGATGCTCCAGCAGCGGCAGTGCTACTGCCAGTGCCTGAGGGAGAGTTCCTGTTAGGATAACCTCCTGTGGCCTGGAGAGGGGGATCTTTAAGTGTTGGACATTTTCATCTTAGAATTAAGGATCTGATAAAACTCACTGAGGTAAACGAGTCTTTGTTTTGCTTCTTGGGGTCTGGGGTTTGACTTGAGGCGGAAAGCTTTCCTCTGCCATTTCCTTGCACTTGTGCTAGGATTGACATTTGGAAGAAACTCTACACCGTATTAGTATGTTTAAACACATCTGAGACATTCATTTATTTCAATTTATCTGTCTCTTTTTTTTCTTCCAGTGGGATCTTGTTTGTGATTCTGCCTGGAAAGTCCACATTGCTAAGTTCTCCCTGCTTGTAGGATTAATCTTCGGCCACTTGATAACAGGATGTATAGCCGACTGGTAAGTGAAAAATCTTTTAAGGCAATGTAGCTATAAATAACAGTATTAAATATTGTTTTGATTGCCTTTTACTTTGTTCATTAGGAACCCTTGCATAATGATTTTTTTAGGTTCTGAAAGAATCACGATGGACAAGGAGTGTAAAAGTGTGTTAATTGGACCCGAGTAATTTATATCAAGCTAAGTAGCACAAACTATTTGATTTTTGGCTTACTTGTTTCCCACTGACATAATTTATTGCAGCTGTAAAGGTAGTATAGAATTAAGTGTTTTCTAATTATACAAGTGAAGCCTTTAGTTTAGGACTGGTTTTTGTTTTCTTAATCAAGTGAGAGAACCAAAAGAAATTGGAAGTGGCATTGATTTCACTGAATACATGACTAATATAATGTCAACCCTGTGCTTACACAGTACCTTTTGGTGAGTTGCAGGCTGTTTTTCACAATTCTTTCAATTGTTCTTTTTTTAAAGTTCTTTTTAGGCAAACATTGTGATGTAGTGTTTAGGATTTGCTGATCTATGTGCTGCTAGTATAGGGATATTGAAAATAGTGGATCACAATTCCTTGAATTGAAGCAGTTAAAACATTATTGGATTCCCCCCTGATGCTGAGGGTTCCACTTTAATTTAGAAAGACGGTCTTGTAGTGCAGAAAAGGGGGAAAAATTACATGGATGACTCAAGTGATTTCAGTGGAAACTTGAGGCATCTGAAACAATATCACTACAATGCTGTCCCAGCCACTTCAGTGCCTTCCAGCACAGTTGCCAGTGTTGGTGCTTTTAATGGCCCCAAGTTAACTCTTTTGCTGTTCATTAAAACATGAAGAGGAGTTGCCTGTTAGGGAAATCTTATAAAACCTCAGCAACTCGCCAGTCAGCTGGGAGAGAAAAGGCCCCCTGCAGCTCTGCAGCAATTTGGATCGAGCATTCTTTGCAAAATTGCGTCTTAATTCCTGAATAGTCACTGAAAATTTTTGGGCAAGAGATGAATCATGACTTTTCAGTGAAGTAGGGAACATGCATGAAATACAGTTGAATTTGATTAAAATACCAGAGTAAAATGGGGCTCTAAGAACCCATAGAAAATATAGAGGGGAAATGAATGAGGGACCTTGCTTGACTTTCCTAAAATGGAATCAGTGTGGAGAAAGCAGACTTATTACCAAGTTAGGAAAGTGCTGCTATAATTGACAAATAAGCCACAAATAAGTGAACAACTTGTTGCTTAAGGCACTGGCTTTGAGAGAGAACTGCAATAAGGAGATTTAATAGCTCTCTGCCACCAAAAGGAGCATCCTGAGCTTCTATCAATTTCTGTCCCCTGTGTGTACTTTGTGCTGCCGCATGAGTTTGTTGGACCCCTCTGCAAGCTGCTTAGCTGAGCTAATGTAGCATAAAATTACCCTGATTTTCAAATATTTAGAAATGTCTAGAGAATTTGGAAGAATTGGTTTCCAGCTGTGGTGCAAAGCAGAAAAAGGGTAACTTGGTGGCTGGAGGGAACATTGACCCTTTTGTGGATGACAAGAATGGACATGGTTTGCTGCCACCAAAATTGGTCTTCATACTCCTGTTTGGTCCACATTGCCAGCTGATGCACCTGACACAGCGAGACTCCTGTGCTCAATAGTTTTTTTTTTGCCATTTAGCAGTAGTATTTGGGGCTGATAAAAAGAAGACCTAAGTGGAATTTACTTTGCTGTTTAATCACAGCTTGAATTTCTGCTAAGGTGTGAGGCTGTGTAAAGAGATGGCTACAAAGGGGTTGTACAGATTGTACCTGGTAGAAAGAGAAAATTAAGAAAAAAGCTTGTCAGTCCCAAGCAAGAGCTGGGGAGATTAAATAGAGTAATAAAAATTCAAAATCTGTTTTCATTTCACTTATGTACCTCTCTCCAGCTCAGATAATTAGAAGATGCTTTGGGGTTTTTGTGCCATTAGGGGCCTTGCTTTTCTTCTTTGAAAGAAGCTTTTAAAGCTGAATGAGGCAAAGGCATGGAGTGTATTAAGGCAATTTGCTAAGTAAACTGAGTGCTCCATGTTCAAAACACAGTAGGTGTGCACACTGGAACAGCTCTGTGTGGAAAATCTATAGGAGGAAGGTCTGCAAACATGCTCAGCTGTGCGAAGACCAGCTGTGTCCAATGCCTGAATAAGTTACTTGTTCCACAGGCAGAGAGTGCTGCTGGCAATTCTGCCTGCTCTGGACAGAGCCTGTTAAGGTTTGTGTGGAAAACTTCCTCCTGGAGCGCGTGGGCATAGTGTTCACATAGCACCAAGAGCAGTAGGTCTGTACCTCTCATTGCCTTGTAGTGCCCCTGCTTTGCACCTGCTCTGATGCTTTTTGGAGCCCTTGAATCAGTTCCAGTCCCAAAAGCAAGGGAGAGCCTGCAAAGGATGGCATGGGAAGAGCAATTTGATCAACTGTGAGAGCAAAGCTTGGTTATCTCCGGGTGGCAAGGTCTGTGCGTAGGAGTATGGGAAGAGCAGGTCTTGTCCTCAGCCCGTTCACTCTCCCCCTGTGGTGCAACTCTGACATTAGGAATGTCTTTTCAATGTACTTGCTTATCATAACGTGTGGGGGCTGCAGATTCTTCAAAAGCCTGGGGTTGCTTGTATGCCTGGTTATTTACCTGTGCAGGCAGCATTTAGCATTTGATCTAGATAATAGCATACAGTGTAGGCTGAGACTTCCGTGATGCACTAATCTCTCTCTGGAACAGTTTGGATGGCAGCAGATAGCATCCTGGGGCTGTTTTACCAGGGAAATTGTGTATGGTTTAATTTCTCACAAGCATTTCCATGTACTGTTAGATAATTCTGTCTGCATATAAAAGGCGCTTTTTTTATGCTCTAAGACACCATCCTGTCAAAACTCTGCTGGATCACCAAATACATGGCTGATAGCTGCCCTGGAGCTTTGTTGTTTTTTTTTTTTTTTTTTTTTTTTTTTTGAGAAATGTGCTGCATGCCTTGGTGAAGAAGATGACTAGTTTTGTGTTTGTGAGGAAATGCCTTTTACCCAGAGTGCTTATCTGGCCTCACTTGTTTTTTACAGGCTCAGGAGGCTCTTGGATTTTCTGATTTTTTTCATTAGCAGCAACCATTCATTTGCTAAGTTGTATAATGGTAGAAGAAATTCAATGTCCTAATGATGGATAACCTTGAGTACAGAGGGTGGGAGGAGGGGAGGAAGGGAACTGAAGTATGCTAAGCATGAGGTTTTTTTCAATCAACATCAGGGAAAGGCAGGTCAGGCTTGTGATGAGAATTAAGTTCCTAATTCTGAGTGCATAAAGCCTTTCATCTGCAAAACACTTCCACAAATACTAATTGGTATGAATTACAGCTTGGCAAAACAAAAATGGGGCTGCAAAAGTCTGTGCAGATAGCTGACAACACAAAGTACATAGGCTTTTTTTTTTCTGTGTTCAAGGTTTTACACGAGGCATTTCCCCTCCCTGCCCAAGTGCTGTGTTCCATAAATACAGAACCTGAAGCACAGGCAGCAGTCACTGCCCCTGTGTCCAGTGTGTCCCCAGTGTGTTGTGCATCACACAGTCAGTGATGCTGTGTTCCCACCCTCAGCCCCACTGCAGCTCATCTTCCAGTGGGCTGTGCTTGTACCCTGGTGCAGAGCAGCCTGCTTCGACCTTGCTTTCTTCAGCTTGCTTATTGGTTCTGTTTCAAAAGCTTTGAATGGCTAATGCCAACAAGTTCAGTCTTTGAGGGGCTTCGCAGGTGATACTATTACTGAAATTAATAATAAACCTCTTTTCATGCAAGGAGCCATGACAACACTTTCTTAAGTGTGACTTGGAAACAAACTGAATGATGACTGGTGCACTCTTCCAGTTCCCAAAAATGTAAAAAATTATAATTATAATGATGTCTCTTTTTCAGCCCTTCACTCCCTATTTTAAGCACTGCAATATCCAAAGTTCTAATTGTGACTGCATATGTATAAAGTATTTTATGACTGCTGGTGACAATCTGCTGAAATAATTGAATAGAAATGCTACAGCATGTGGAACTGGACTAAGTTGTGAGATTTAAATGCTCTTTATTGTGCTGACATTCAACCTGATGGCTGGCTTGCAGCTGACAGTCTGCTTTGAATGGGTCTGTGAAAGCTGCCTACAAAAAGCAAGTTCATGTATTCTTTGTGAAAATGGCATATGGAGCTGACTAAAAGGGATCCTCAGTTCCACTGGAAAACTTGTGGGAGTTGACAAGTTGAAAGTTTTTGGAAATCTCCAC
Source organism: Polioptila caerulea (assembly GCA_013397295.1). Lineage (NCBI taxonomy): Eukaryota > Metazoa > Chordata > Aves > Passeriformes > Certhiidae > Polioptila > Polioptila caerulea. Next base: position 687,540 of record VYXF01005574.1, read on the forward strand.
ATAATGATCCAATTCTTGCTTAAAAATAGCCATGTGCTCTGGTGCTTCATATCATCCTCCTTGCACAGAAAGAGGAGAGAGAAAGGGGAATTATAAAGACTAAACATATGAATAAGTGATGTTAAAAATCTCATGTTCCTTGGCGGTGTAAGAGCCAAACTCTGCAGTGGCTGACCCCACATTCAGTGGTACCATAACTCTTCCTCCTCGTCAGCACTGTACCAATATATGCAACTACAGGTTGCAGCTGCAAAGGAGGGCTGCAAGTCCTCTGCCCCTATTGCCTGTAGTGGTTTTTGAAGTGGTTTATTCCTCACCCTACCTCCAGTCAGGCTGGTCTTGTGGGTCCTCCAAGCTCCTATGGGGATACAAGGTGGAGGGACTTGGAGCTCACAGTTTTCCTGTGAGTGTTATTATTGACTCTCTAAGGCTCAGTGAAGTGACCTGAGCCCTGTTTTGTGCTCAGTCCATATTTGTTAGGCTTCTCCTCAACAAAGGAGATCAAGAAAAGTAGTTTCCTGAGCTGGCTGCTCCTGTAGATGAGACTGAAAAGCACATGTCTCTTGGGAAGAGGAGACCTCTGCAGCTAAAAATATATTAAGCCATGCAGCATATAATAGCATATATCCTCCTGTGCTACTACAGAAAGCTCTGAGAAGTTGATTTGAATCTCCAATGGACTTATTTATGGCCTTACAGTAGTTCCAGGATGTTTCCTTGTTTATCTGTGTTTTGAAAATGCTGGTTAAATCAAGCATGAATACAATGTGCTGTGTCTGCTTAATCCCTTCTGAGATGGTCTTGTCAATGCAAAGCTGGCAGAGAAATCTGGGATTTAGTACAAAAAAAAGAGAGAAGAATGGAACAAACATTAAAAATGGGTGGCAATATTTGGAAGGAGTTGCCTGATTTGTTCCCCTCTTTGCCAGTTTTAATGATCCAGCATTATGTCCATCCTGGCTTTTAACACTGTTTCTCCATACTTCCTTATTTTTAGGGTTGGTCGACGGCCTGTACTGCTCTTCTCTGTCATATTCATTTTGATATTTGGACTGACTGTAGCACTCTCAGTGAATGTGACCATGTTCAGCACACTCAGGTTTTTCGAGGGATTTTGCCTGGCTGGAATAGTCCTCTCCCTGTACGCACTGCGTGAGTATTCCTTCGTTGCCCATACAAAGGGGTTTTTATTGAGTATGTGGTTTGGTGTTCTCTGGCTTCCTGCTTTTGTTCAAACAGATCAAACCAGAATCATATTGATTGCAATAGCTCTAGCCTGAATTTTGGTCAGGAGGATTTTGCAGCTGTCTCTTTATGTTGCTACAAAGCAGTCTGTGAAGCTGTCTCAGAGCTCATTTTTTAAGTTATAAGGTGGATTGAGTTTGTCTTTTGTTTTTTAAACCTAGAAGTTACCTGGGTCATAGCCATAATGTGTAATGGGAGTAGATTTCACCCTGCAATATTGAGCTCAGTTGGAGACTTACTGCTTTGGCTGTCTCTAGCAGTTTGTACTCTGGCACTTTTTCAGAACTTCCTCTATTACTTGCAGAAATATCCTGTGTCCCTGCCTCAGGATTGTAAAGTTACAGGAAACATATGTTGGAAGACCATAAAGTCTTTTTATCAACTCTTTATTTTTTTGTTTGGGTAATTTTGGGGTTTTGTTTGGGTGTTGTTGTTGTTGTCCATTTCATGAGAGGGAAAAAAATCTCTGAGAGAAACTTGGAGGAAAGCTTGTAAGAAATATCTACATGCTCCCATCTGAGGAGACCAGTAAACTTAAACTTGGAGCCAGAACGTTTGAAAACCCCCTCTGGAGGCCTTGCCTTTGGAGGGTGCATCCAAGATGCCACCAGCCTAATCTGTGTCCCTTGGATATGTTCCAGAGAGCATCTTCTGCTTCCTTGGCTGTTTGTAATTAACAGGTAGCACCACACCAACCAAAGAAAACACAAAATTTCCTCCTCTTTATTATGGCTCTGGAGAAGTATTATTTAATTAGATCCTGGAAGTTGCTGTACAGATCTTCATAAAATTTTATTTACTTCCTTTTATGGATGGTATCTAACCCATTGAGATTTAGCACAGTATTCTTACTTTGCATGGAGTATTTTGTAGTGTTAAGTTCCACGGTTTTTTTTTTGTCTGTGCCAAGGGGAAAGAGGCCTGACTGCAACAGACAAGAGATTGTTCTGTACAGCACTTTGTTGTTATACCTGATATGGTAGATGCATGATTTTTTAATTCTCTTGCCTTTGCTCATGTAATCTCTAGTGAGAGCCTTCCACCAAAAACTGGAACTACCACTGAAGGCATTATACTTTTATTGGGAAGTAATTTAACCTGTGTGGTTCCCATGGGAGGGGCCTTCAGCAATTACCAGTGTGATGCTCAGCTGGGTAATAGGCTTGTCAGGATTTTTCACAGCCCAGTTGCAGCATGTTAGTTTTTCTTACTTGATGAGGGGTTTTTTAACTTTTAAGAGATTGCAACTGATTATTTTCGTAGGGAAATGCAAACTAAGTAGAAGTTTGATTATGGACACTTTTATGATTGGTGTGAGTGTATGTGTTTAGACCAGACAATAGCTTGTCAGCCCAGGCTTTCATTTGGAAAATGGCATATTGTGGTTGCTTCATGCACTGCTTGGTCCAGAGCAATGATTTGAGTCTGATATTTTACCCCCACCCCCTCTAAAATTCGGGTGTTTGCTATAACCACTGCTGTCTGCACAGACAATGCCTAAACAGAGCTAGAAGGTGTTAGGAGAGATCCGTGTGAAATTAGCTGCAGGCTGAACATCAGCAGACTTCTGTGGAGGTGAGAAAATGTGAAAGACGCAGTGCCTGTGCCTCTGGTAAAGCTGGCTTTCTGTCTCAAGAGATGAGGGGAGGGGGTTTTTACTGTATTAAATAATTTAAACAAAAAAGAAGTTGTCGCCTTGGTATAGAGTACTCGGAGAGAAGCAATCCCTAAGGTCTCAAGAGAATGGGAGTTGTAGGATTTTCTGTTTGGTGGTGGTTTTGATTTTAGTCATAATCTGTTAGGCTTCCTCTGTCTTTATTTACTATCTTTCCTGCTGGAATCAGAAAAGTGTGTGGAGTATTTTTATGATTCATAGCCTCTCTTCCCTTTCCCTTAATGGCCTTGATTTTTTTCCCCTGGAGATTTGTTGCCCCTGAACTCCCAGCTGGCTGCCCTGAACAGAACAATGGAAAGTGGAAAGTTTGACCTGTTAGTGGCAGCCATTAGCCAAAATTTCCAAAGCTACTGTGCAGAAGAAAACTGCATAGGCTTGCATAGCCTGCAAAGGTAATTAGCCTGCCTCTGGGATCTTTTTACACTGTGTTGAGCTTGCTAGTTGTGCTTGGATTTATGGCCTGCCTGAGGGCCATTGTAAATAACAGTTCAGGATGCTTTGGGAGTGAGAAGAGCACCAAAGTGCTGTCTTTGAAACGCGGAGCTGCCAAGGTTGAGTTGCCTTCACCATCCAAACCACACTCTTCTTCTTCGTAGCCTAGTGCTGTTTTTTGTAGCCTAGTGCTGTTTTTTGTAGCCTAGTGCTGCTTTCCTAAGCTGTCTGCCTCTACACACTGCAGAGTGTGCCAGGGATGAGCCCTGTGTTCTGTGGAGGGACAGCTGCCTGCACTCCTCTGTGGGTTTTCCTCAGTGCTGTGGTGAGATCACTTCTTGTGGCCTCCAAGCCTCTTGCCTGGAGCTGCTCAGGGCTTATCTGAAGGAACCACCTCGGGATGCTGATTGGTTAAACTGAATTTTTTTCCTGCAGCTGCCATAGTTTTGTTGGAAGAGGTGTTTCAAGTGAAATTTTTAGTGAAGCTGCAGGAAGAGACAGGCTTTGTGCAGGTGATGGTGCTTGCTATGAGGGAGGGAAGCAGAGGAACAGTGAGCCCAGGACTTTCCCCTCATGGCTGTTGTGGGTCCTTGCATCATCCAGGAGAATGAAAGGCAGCAAATCCTATTCTGCTGAGCAAACACATGCAGATTTGAAAGGCTTTTCTTTCATGCTGATGTGGAACAGGAGGAGCTTTTACTGTCTTCCAGAAGTGTTTTCCTGCCTGAAAATAGGTTTTCCTACTACTCTTCAGTGGGTTCCTGTGCTTCTCAGCAGTTAGCACATGTCTCATATGGTGAGGGACCAAAAAGGATTCTCAGGAAGCTCTTCCCAGAAGGGTACAGTGGCTCCCAATATGCCATGCTCAACAGCAATGTGATGCACAGAGCTGGAGCTGCACATTGTGGTATGCTGGGTGGGTCCCCTACTATCCTGGCTTAGCACATTTCTGCAGTAATAGGCCACTCCTTGTTGGAAGAGCGTGCTGGGACCAGTGGCCAAATCTCGTGGAGAGAGAAATGGTGAAGGGATGCAAAGAGACTCTGGCTCTGGCCACGAAGGGCACGTATGGCCTGCCCAGCAGCTAAACAGAGAAGAGAGTGTAACTAGGGACCAGAGGAAATCGGGATAAGGGGAGACAGAGAAAAAGCTGGTTTTTTCTCAGGGTGCCTTCTGTTTGGTATTTGTTGCGGTGTGCACATCCAGAGAGGAAGGACGGATGCTCTGCCCCTGCTAGCTCAGCACGGATGGATGCACGATGCCACAGCCTGCTGCCCAGCCGAAGGACAGGAGGTTCCAGTTTACCTATTGGGCTGGAAAGGCCTGAGATGGCCCTGAGAGCATTTGTCCTTTGGACAGGCTGAGAGAGAGAGGAAGAGGTGTGGGAGCCCTGAGCAGGGCCACGAGTGCCTGAGTAATGCCTCTGCTGCTATCTATATGTGGGTTTGCAGCAGCAGGCAAGACATGCCAATCTTACTGCAGATAGCTCTGCTGGCAGTTGCAACTCACGTGGGACCAAGTACACTCAGCAAATGTGGAAGTCATGGGAGAGAGCAAATCTGATTATGTTGAGGGTGGGGAGGGTTGTTGCATCCGGGTCACTTTCGTCTCACTGGGTCATTGCCATGGCCCTGACCACAGAGCAGCCTTTTCCTGGGTGCTCGTAGAGAAGGGCAGATGCTGTGTCTGACTCAGCACAGCTCCCTTTCTTAGGGTTTGTAGCCATCAGCTGACCACCAGAGCACTCATGGCTGAGGGCAGGAATTGCCCCTTTACCCCCTCTCCTCTCACTTGCTGCTGCCCAAGTCAGGCTGGTGCCAGCATCTGTCTGGGCCCTCTGCCAGGCAAGCCACCCACCTTCCCTCCAGAGACCACCAAGTGTGCTGTTGTCAGTGGCACGTGCCCTCTGATCTTGTCTCCCGCTTCCTTTGGGAGATCTGCTGAGCACAGTGTCTCTTGTGCTGCCTGAACCTGGGGGATAGAGTGGGAGTTCACACTGGGCAGGGCCTTTAAACGAATGAAAGGAAAAAAGCCCTCCCTTTCAGCTGTTCATGTCCTGTGCTGTTACCTGTTTCCCTGTCAGGATCCCTGCTTTTGCCACTTTCTGGAGCCAAAGTTAGGACTTTGGTATTAATTAAACTATCTAAGGGGAAGGAGAGGGAGGGAAGAGATATGTTTCTGGCAAATGCTCCTGGCAGGTTTAAAGAGGTTCCCATTAAAGTGCTGTATGCAATCGCTAATGACTGTACCTGAGCTCAGGCAGCACAAGCCATAGTGTGGATTTGCACACAATTGTAGGCTGTTCAGCAGTTTCATGGGTGACTGAGCTACAGATTATGCCGCAAAATTAGAAAGTCTAGACTTGAATGAACTGGTAAATAAGCTCTGGAAATAGCTTTGCTAGAAAGAAGGCGGGTTCTCAGGTTGGAGCAAGGAAGCAGGGGTGTCCCTCCAATGCATAGTAGCAGAATGAGTGAGTATGTTGCTTCTCTTTCCCTGTTGGAAGAAAAAAGGTAGAAACACTGTTGAAAATCATAGGTTGTATTTCAAAAGCCTGTGGAAGCTTGGCAAAGGCTTTCAGACAAGTTAGGATGTCCAGCTGTGATGTATCTTTCTCATTTATAGCTAGGTCAGTCTAACCTGTTACTCCTGTATATTACACAGGCAGTGATCTGAGAGGCTAAATGTGGCTCAAGATTTGGTTTTTGTTTTTTTTTTTAAACATGTGTCATGGAAAGCTAAAGCAGAATGCTAGAAAGTTTGCTGCTGACTGAAGAATGAGCAAGTGCCAGAATGGGGCACCTCTGAGTGTTGGGCTGTAGTGATGTCAGATTTGTAAAATAATTTTGCTTCCAGTTATTAGAAAGGGTGAGATTTGTCTTTTTTTTCTTTTCCTCCTTTATATTTCAAAAGTATATAGGCTCTGAAATCCTGAAGCATTCCAAGTTTATAATTGATTTCATTCTCCATTTTCCTCTCATGACTCTTCAGTAGCAAGCATGGCCTTAGCAAGGCAGGTGAAGCCCTGGAAACAGCAGGCTCTGAAGCTATTCTGTGTAATCTGAACTGGCTCAATAAATAACCCTGCAAAGCATTCCCAAATTGGAGGATGTGGAAAACATCTGATTCCTTTCCAGTGCATTGACATGTGAGTTAGCTCTGCAGTAACGTGCAGTTCTCTCCACTGACAGGTCTGTGATAAGATCAAGGTTGTTAAGCCACCTACCTTCTGTTTATGTAACCAGCCTTCCTTTTTCTGAGTCACTTGATGCAGATCTGGTAGGAGTGATCACAGAGGGATCCACTGAACGAAAAATCTTAACTGGCTCACCTTAAAGTGACCATTAATTGTTAAATGATACATTACCACTTTGTTTACAGAGCCAGTAAATGCTGTTCTATCACTGAGCCGGGATGTGATTTTCTGGAAACAGCACTGCTATGATTTTCAATAGCTTTGTGGGAGAACTGTTAAAAAGAAAAAAATAGTATGCAGTAGAAGCTCTCCAGCTGCTCAAAAAAAGTGCTGTGCATGCCTTTTATCAAGTGCCTGGGGGCTCAATTTATGCAAGAGTGGAAAAGGTTATTGAAATTACAGTACTCTCTTTATAAGTATGAATCTTCCTTGTTCTACGTTGCTTCCCTCACTACAATCAAATCACAACTTCTCATATCTGCTTGCCTCTTTTTCCTCAGTACTTCTGCTGCATTTCCTTCCCTTTTCTGATGGTCAGAGTGGGTATAGGCCCTTTGAGGGACACAACGTCTGCCATTAGGGCATGGACCCTCATCCTGATTTTAACCCCTACACACTGTCTTCTGGAGCAGAGTTGCCCTTGAAGCATTGTAACATATTATCCTGAATCCTGGAAAAACTGTACCATTGAAGATAGCCCACTTGAAATTAATTTATACCAAATCTTCAAGTATGCCAAAGGAGAATAAAAGTAGGCTCTTTCTAAAGCTCCTTGGAAGGTTAGATGTTTGCTGGATGCAGATATTGCTGCAGAATATAATTTTAATCAATTTTTCCATTTCAGTTGCTGAAAATCTTGTGTGTTGTCAATGTGACAAGAAGCCCAAGGAATTAATTTTATTTGAGGTACTTTTTGTCTGACTGGTCAATTGTGAATGCAATTAAGATGGAACACTGCAGTTGTTACACTTGTGATGATGACAATTGAATGAGATTAGAGCACACTTGTAATTTCTCCAGCTCAGATCACAGCTTGCATTTTTGCCATTTAAAGTATCTGTCTTTTAATTGTTCCAGTCCAGCTCCAACACTGGGTATGCTCAGTCTGCAAAATCTTACCTTCTGTCATGCAAATACTTGTAACTCTTCAGAACTGTAATTGCACTTTTAGGGATTTTTTAATTGGTGCTTTTTTTTATTCTGAGTAGTGTCAAATATATGACATTGAAAGGAAATGAGAGGGGCTTTTCTCTTCCTCTTCCAAATTCCTTTGCATTGTCTCAGCTGCTGGTACATCTAATGACTTTAAACTGTAAGGGAATGTTGAAAATAGTTAAATCCAAAAAGTTGCCTTTCAACTCTTTGACTCAGCTGAAGTGGTGTTATAGCCTCACAGTAAGGATAAATTGTGAAGTGTCTGTTCCCTCTGCTGGTTTGTTGGGATTTTTTCCCTCTTGCTGTAAGACAGTGGCAAATGGCTTTTTCTTGCTACATAGATCCAAGCTAGTGTTCTGTGTTGTGTAGGGTGGCTGGTAGTAAAACCTCCCATAACATACATGCATGCATCCATGCAGGCCATGTCCAAGGGACTTTGGTTTTTTAGGTCTTTTTAATTTTTCCTAGCAGGAAGCAGAATTTTTTACAGAGAGTATTAGAGAGAAGTTGTCCATATAAAGCCCATTGTGCTGAGACTTGACTTATTGAGTTTTAGCTGCCCTGTTCCTCATCTGTGTCCCAGCACTTGAAAACAGGATGGGCTAGTGTTGGAAATGAGACGAGCAGTGACATTCTCTGGAGTTGCCCTTAAGACAGACAGCGTTCTGGATTTGTTTTTCCCCCAGATGCTCCTTCCAGTGAAGGCACGGACATACACACATATTTTTGTGTGTGCGTGTGCCAACTTTCTGCTGCAGAAGGAAGGACGCATAGGTTCGTAAATCACCTAGGAATGAATAGTGCTTTACTTCCCTTTCCTGCCTATCCCTGCAGGTTAGCTGGCCAGGAAAACAAGCCAAGTTATGGCAACAGGATGTGCATAGAGGAAAAGCTATGTGTCTCTAGAAGGTACATTTAGAAGTTATCTGTAGTGACTTTGAATGTTCAAGTCCAGCAACAAATGTCAGTGCACAAATTCACATAAATATTTATAGGCTTTTCAAGGGGAACCATAATTAAGCAAGGCTAGCCAAATTCCCATCCCCAGTCACGCAGACATGACTCCTATTTTCTCACTTACAAATAATATAACCCTGTGGGATTTTTACTAGTTCAAGTTAATTAAATTTCACTCAAAGCATGAAATTTGCAGGCACTGCTCATTGCAGTAATTCTGCAAGTGAGTATTATTTAGTCAGATGCAATAAAATGTTCACTTTTGTTTTAATTCTTTATTTTATTTGTTGACAGTGTACAGAATTTAGTCATACACACCATGCCAGTGCTCACATTCCTAATTTTTCTTTCTTTCTTTTTTTAAAGGAAACTCCTTGACGTAGCATTGTGGCTGAGTTTGTTCATAAGTTATATGCTGCAATTACTGATGGACCTAAAAGTATGAGCTATGTTTTTGTCTTTTGGGAACATCTGTTTCCTTCTTAAATCACTTGTACAGACACTTACGTAGTTTTTAGAGATAAGTTGAGACCTAAGTGCTTGCTAATATCTTGGAAACTTGTTTTTTCACATTCTTTAAATTCTGATTGTGGTATGAATTGTGAGAGAAGAAATCAGTTTACTAAAGTCTGATGAATGATGTGCAAATTTTGCACTGCTCCTGTTTGCAATATATAAGCTGTATGTCTGCTTTAGTCGCCTCTACATTCATTTTTTCTTGCAACAATTCTTGAATTTAGGCCTGGTAAAAGAACACAGATAGTATCCTAGAGAAAAAGGGTGTTTGAAGAAGGTTCAGTGGCTTGGAAATATAGCTGTCCCTTGATGAAGTGCCTATGCTGAACTGTGGAAGAAAGCACGGTCCAGTACGTGCATCAGAAATTCTGGATACGTGTTCTTGCACCTCTCTGAGTGTTGTCCCCAGCTCCTGGATGTCCCAGCGTTTCTTTCTAACTAACTTGTGCTTGGAGGAGTTCTTGGCAGGCTAACAATTCTTGCAGCCTCTCCTTCCAGCTTTCTGCCCTAGTGCTGTGGCAGAGACCACCCTCTTGTACAGGATGCCTCAGCCCTCTCCCTTGCAGTCAGGCATTTAAGTGCAAATACATCTCCCATCAGTGGCTTAGCTCACATAATCAATGTACTAGGTTAAGAATATACATTTCATTCTGCCGTTGTTTATTCTCTGAGGAGAATAATCTCTGGCAGAAGCAGCAGGGGAGAGCAGTATTTGCACATGCCTTGGCTGGACTAGGACATGAGAAGTGGTGTGGTGCAGTGGAGGAGGGCAAGCTCTGCTGGAGCACTGTGTAACTATGATTTTCTTAAAAATAGTAGAGAACCAGTGTGTCCTGGTACTAAAACACAGGTAGGTTACTCTATGTTACGGCTATCCAGACACTTGAGGTTAATTCGCTGGAGAAATGAGGAGGGCATTTTCTCTGTGAATGCTGAGTTCAACAGATATTTAAGCACCAGAGTTGTTGTCCGAAATAAATAGATAAATGGGTCCCTAGAGTTTTCTGCTTGATGTGAAACTGCTGTCCAGAAGGAACAAAGTGTCAGCCTGTCAGCTCTTCAGGGACTTTTTCCAGTTCCACTGTTGCTTCCACTCAGATTTCGATCCTGTACTTGTAGGCACTGTAGCTGTCTCCTGGATATGGAGCACCCGATTAACAGAGAAGAAAGAAAGGTAACAAAAAAAGCACAGGAAGCAGGATCAATAATGTGGTGAGGCAAAAAGCAATATAAGGGAAGAATTTCAGTGGGGTTTTTTTACTATTATTATAGCAAACAAAAATGGATGGAAGGCAGGAAGGAAAAATAAGAGCAACTTAAATACTGTGTAATGCTGGAAGTAGCTTATGTGGTGAAATTGCAACCAGTGTTCCTAATAACATCCCATTTTTGTTCCATTTATAGCTTTGACTTTGAAATGTTTGGTTGGGATTCTTTGCCTAGAACTTGACTGACTTGTTTTTCAATGCAGAAAGCCAAATCTGTCTTTCTAGGAAGCTTGAGGAAAATTAATTAAAGAGCTTTTGAATTATAGATCCATTAAAAATGACTCTGCTTTGAAAGTTGAATAAATAAATAAAACTGTCAGTGTTTGTCATCTGTTGAAAAAAAAATTGTTTCTCTTGTATCTGTACAACAGAGAAACCCAATTAGTGAACTCAAATGCTTTGGAATTTGGGCAGGAGAAGCTTTGATTATATCAACTTTGACTGTACTCATATGAGTCTTTTCAGATGTCATGTGTGAGTTTAGAATAGTGAATCAGCTGTTGTCCCATTCTGCTTTTTTTTTTTTCTTTAATGTCTGTGCTAAGTCTGGAAGAAAATATGCTAAATCCATTCTGCATCTTGCAAACCTTTAACCTGATGGATCTGATTTTTTCAGGAGACAGCCTTCATCTTTTTTAACTGACTGTTGTATTTCATAAAAAACATTCATACAGGTGCCTTTTCCCATCCTGACCTTTTCTTTAATGGTGATCTTTTCCTGAGGATAAGTGTTTCTTGTGGGTCTAGGGTTAGTAACATGTGCCAAAGCAGAGAAGAAGAATAGCTAATGCATGACCCAAAGAGAGAAAATAAAAAACACAGACTATACAGTGTGTACTACAGCTGCCTCCTCTCTCATGCTGTGATAAAAGACAATGTGACAAATATTTTTCTCAAATAAGAAATCTGCTCCAACCCAATGAAGAATAATAGCTGCAATTCAAGATTTTGTGTCCTAGTTGTTTTGGAAACAAAAAGATGGCTGGACAAAGCTGGCAGCATGTGGTGCTAGCATGTGTGAATATGAGTAGCACTGCTGCCTAGAGCTGTTCTTTGCTGGGATCCTGGGTGAGAGGTTTTTAGTACCTGGCAGGACTTGCATTGAGCATACTAGTGCTTTTCCCTGCCAGGACAGCTTTGGGCTTGACTTCTGACTGGGGTACTTTTATTTACCCATAATCTCTACCCCTCCTTCAGGCCACAGAAGCATGCCCTGCTTGCCCAGTGCTGCTCAGCTGCGAGCCAGCAGCTGCAGCCTGGCTCTGCCCATGGCAGTGCTGTGCAGGTGGAATACCTCAAGGAGTGGGCCTCTGGCAGAAATAACCCACCTGCCTGTCCAAGCAGGACAAGGCCTTTTGTTTATGTGTCTGATCCTTTCTGCCCTGGTTCTGGGAGTAGTTAAAATCTCAAAATGACAGTGGAGGAGGAACTGGCTGGAGCTTTGCCCTGCAGATTCTGACAGCAGCTCAGGGACAGCCTAAGCTGACCTGGCTCTGCTTGTTCTGGGTATGTCCATCCTGCCCTGGCTGCTGCTACCACCTACTGCTGGCCCTACAGTGAACTGATTCAGCATTGTAAACAAGCAGAAAACTGTTGATTTTGTTATTTTGTTTGGTTTTAAGCCAGTTTTCTCCTGGTCTTTCTCCTCACAAAAGCTCACTGCGGGGTGGAATATGCATAGGCAGACAAAGTTGGAGAGAAGGAGAAGATGCCTGGGGAGTCAAGAAGAGAGGTGGACTGCAAGGGCCATGATATAAATTTGCCTTGCCCTAATGCCCTGCTGTAGAAGCAGTTTAAGAGCCCTTGTGGCTTGCTTGTAGTGCAAATGAATCAATTCCTGCAAGCTTACTGCAGCAACCTCCAGGCCAGGAAATTCCCTTGGTGTAAACAGATTAGTCTGTTGCAAGGCGTGGTGAAGCTTGACTTAATTCAGTGTGGGTCATTCTTAAATGTGGGATTTAAAACTTGCAGGCTTTTTAAAGATTAGACAGTGTTGAATTGCATCTTGGCAGAGACAGCAGGTCTAATACATTGAGAAACATATGTCTGGGACAGGTTGATGCTTCTTTTCAGTATAGCTGTCTTTGAAGTAGTAGCAGATGGAAGTCCTTCCACCTTTGCTAGGCACTGACTAACTTCAAGAAGAGGAGATAAACTGGCAGCAGAGAAAAGCAATACTTAAAAATAATTTGCAGAGATCTGTATGGCTTTAACTTTATTTATTTAAGCTTACAGAGTGAGAAGCCTGGCTTTGGATTTATTGAAAACTTCTGAAGCTCAGTTGGAGAACCAAATATGATCAGGTCCTAGTTACAAGATTTCCAGTTTTCTGGCTGGCTTTTCTTAGCAACATCCACATTAATGAATAAATAAAGCCCTTCAGTCTGCCGATGACAACAAAAAATCTGTGATTCAGACCTAAATATCTTGATCATGAACTTGGCAGTGCTAACCTTGAAGGGCAGAAATGCAGGCCATCAATCTGATATTTCAGTACTGGAAAGAGTTGCTTTGAAAAGGTCATTTTGTTGCTATCCCATCAGTTTTACTCAGTAAATTTTACCCTTCAATGAGTCTAAATTTTATTTTTTGCCTCTAGGGTAGGAAAAGGTTAGGTCTTGAACTGGGGGGCAGAGATGATGATGTTTGTGTCTACGATAAAGATGCTGAAATATGTTCTCAGTGCTGAATTTTCTGTCAAGCTCCTATAACCTTAGTATTTTAATCAGAACGTTTTCAAAGTCTTTGGGATTGTCAAAGTATCTGGGTGTTTTTGTTTGCTTGATTTGGGGATTTTGTTGTTTTCTTTTGTTTTTTAATTTATTATTTCTGTTTTCTGAATTAATTTTTCATTGGTAATTAGGTGGCTGCCTGAGATTGTCTGACTACAGCATGCCCGTTTCTATTTTAAAATGTACTGTGTAAAATAGGAAATACAAAAGGAAGTTTCTGGTTTTATGTGTTTAGGCTTCAGCTGTGTCTCCTGTTTGTTTCGTTATAAATGGCAGTACTGAAAACTGTACTCACTGAAAAGTGAGTTTCATTTTCTCAGCAGCAGAATGAAATATGTTTATTCTTTGGAGAAGACATCTATGAGAAAGGTACACGACCACACTTGTTATAATATATTAGGAGTGTTCACTGAGATTTATGTGAAAACAAGTTCCTCCTGATGATTCTGAATAGGAATACTGGTCTGCACAATTTGAATTCTAATGCACAATTATAATTTTGAAAAGAGTTTAAGTGATTTAAACTAAAGCTACTACTGCAAGAAGGCTAAATGCCAGAGCAAACAATATTTAAGCTGATTTTTTTTAATATACTGATGGCAGTTACACTTTACAATGTGTAATTGGTATGAAATGGTACTTTTGAAATGTAAACCTTGAGACAATTTCAAGGCAGGCATTCAGTGTAAAATTCATTATGTTTCATTTCACTTAACTGTAAATGTAAAATGAGCACACATTTGAGTAACATAAACGTACAATTTGTTGAAAATCCCATTTTCTGTTTGTTCTGCAAACTGGTGAATCAGGACAAGAATCGGGTGTGGTTGGCAAAGCCATCCAACGTTGCTGTACCTGGAGGTCTTGGTGGCAGCACGGGAACCTCAGAAACAGCCAAATCCTGTCCCAGGGCAGGCACCTGTTGAGAGAGGTGCTGTCAGTGTGATGTGGGTCTGGGGGCAAGCAGAGCTGCTGCCTGTGTGGTTATTTACCCATTCCTCAGAGTACAGGTGTTCCCCTGAAGGTCTTTAAGGGAAAGTCTCACTGCATGGGAACTGTGCTGTAGCTGTGCTCCTCTTTAGATCCTGATGTTCAGTAATTATCAGATAGCATCCCTGTTAATGTGGTCACCATGTAGGAGAAATGTCTTTGCATTCCTGTGACTGCTCCTTGACTCCCGACCTGGGGGAATCCCAGCAGCTTCTGATGCAGGGAGGAGCAGCCCTGCCCACCTGCATTCCTCTCTGCATCGGCTTCCTCTCCGCTGGCTTTGTTCAGCCACATAATCCTGCCAATAAATTAACAAAAATTCCACTTGCTGAGCCGATTTTCTGCTCTTTTGTTGAAATGCCCATTTAGGGAGCAAACAGATGCAGATGTTGGAGGTAAATGTCAGGGGAGTGAGAATACAGGAAGGTGGACTTTTGTGATGGGGTAACAAACTGCATCCTGACCAGCATTATCTCCTGAAGCGAAAACTGAAAACTGAGCAAGGGTGTGGCCATTCATTACAGCTCTCAAAAAACACTGCCAGTGTCAGAATTTTCTGTCACATGTTGACACCTATTGAATTTTGCCAATTTGTCTGGTTTTTAGCTGCACTTAAAATCAACTGTGCGAGGTGATGTGGCTTAAACAAAATAAATCAAAAATACTTCTCAAAATATTACTCCCAGCACTGTCAGTTTCTCTGTTCTGTTTTTTGGCAATTCCACCCTAGGATTATTGTGTGTTTGCAACAGCAGTGGAGTAGGTGCAGATAAGGGAACCATAACCAGTAACAAGCTCTTTCCCTCTCCTACCACAATGTCTCTACACATTCAGGATGAACTATAGTTAGATGAGTTCCTTGTCTACTGCAGAGTACACATCAGGTGGAGCAAAATCAAAAGAGAAAAAATGAAAATCTCTTCTATGGAAGAGACTCTCACTCAACTTTTTTTAGTGGTAAGTTGTGGTATTTTTTCATTTGGAATTCTGGAATACTAACAGCAGACCTAGCAAAGATAGATGAGTGTGTGAATGGCAGCAAACAGGTCCAAAGCACATGATGAGGCACTAAAAGGAAAGTATGGCATATGGGAGGATGTGTCTTAGAGGAGGGGAAGATTGACTAAAAATAAATATATATGCACATGTGTGTGTATATGTATACATATATATACACATTTCTTCTTTGAAAACTGTACTATATTGTAATAAAAACTTTCTACAGAAAATATTTGGCTTCTCTGGCATCTCTCTGTGCTGGAGAAACCATGAATGGTTTGGGTTTTTTTGGGTCACATTTAATATCTGTGGTCACTGGAGATAATGTGTTACTTTTAAATGCTATGTGTGTTTTATTCCTCATGTCTGGATTCCTGGATCATGTTTTCATTGCAGAGTCTTTTCTTGCTAAACTAGTCTGTTGTATAATGGGAATCCTTAAGCAACGAGGACAGATTAGGTGAAAGAGGATTTCAAAATGTCAAAATATTAAAATTTCTCATGGGATAGAAACTCCCCATCCCATACTGACAGCATGTATAATCTATTGTTGCCACAGGCTCCCACGCAATTCCTTCGTATCTCTTCTTCTTCTTCAAGTTCTTAGTGACCAGAGACAGGCTTTCAGAAGGCAGTGTAATCCAGAATGGCCTGAAACAGGCACGTGGTCTGACTCTGGGACCTGTCCTGTACAGGGCTGAGTTGAGCTCAATCCTGTGGGTCACTTCCTGCTCAGTATGTTGAGTGATTTGGTGATACTTGTGTGCAGCATGGATGTTTGGTGGGAGATGTTTGCTCCCCAGATCTGCAAACATAACTCCTGGTGCCCTGCACACCACCAGAATTTACTGAAACAAATTCCCAATTGCTGGCATCTACGTTTTCTTCATTTCGATTGCATCGTTTTTGCAAGAGTTGGAAGAACAGAGGGTGCTAGCCATGCTGCTGGGAATGCCTGCTTTCCAGATAATTGCAAAAATTGGGCTGGCACCCCCAAATTGTGTGTAAAGGTGCACGCTGTGCCGTGCCTGGCCAGCGGTGGGTACACAGGCATGTGTGAAACAGGAATGTTTCCTTGTATGATAGCCACATGTCTCAGGAAAGCACAGGGAACGTGTGGGTGGGATGTGGAGGTGGTGTTTTGACCACTGGTCCAGACTGTGGTGTGTCTCATGCTTTCCTAAAGCAGCATAAATTTTTGTTTTCTGATTTATTATGTTAGCAAAGGAAAATTGTGCATGTGTGGATGTTCTGTCATAAAATCATAATAAAAAAACACAGCAGCAAAATCTAAAGTCCTGGATTCTCTGTTAATGCAGTTTTCAAATTCCCAAGTCAGAATGTAAAATTGAATTATTTCTCAGCTTAGGGAAGTTATCTTGTTTAAAGGAGAAGACGAAATAAAGGTGAGGTCCCAAACGGTGCTATTGCCTTTAAATGTTGGTATGGAAAAACACTATGGGATGCTCTGCAGTCAACAAATCCCTTTTGATCTGGTTTGCATGCTTCTCACCTGACCAAAAGCACATAATGGGGGTGTGTGTGTGTCTGCATTACTATTGATCCTAATTCCCGGGCAGTGCCCCTTCATGGCCTTTGCTCATTTGGAGACAGGCCTGGGCTGACTTTCCCAGCCGTGCCAGTGTCATCCGTCCCTGGAGCGTCCTCCACCCCAGCAGTCAGCGCTTCTCCCCAGAGCACCTAGCATTGCTCACTGCTCTTGGTTTCTTCCTTGACACAGCTCCTTAATGAAACACCTGATGAGTCAGTGTTAACTAATCTCACTTGGGTGTATGGCTGTCACCTCCCTGGAGAAGTTCCATCTGTCTCTGGAGAATGCCCAGAGAATGCCGTGTACCAAAGAGAGGCGGTTTGAGTTCAGCTGCAGCTTCTTTCTCCTCGTAATTTTAGAATTCCGTACCTGTAGGGGTAGCAAATTGGAAATGAAACTGGCACAGGACAAGGAAATGTATGTGTCTCTTGCTCCCTCAGGCAGCACTTTTACATAAGAGGGACACTTTAGAGATGCATATTGAAATTGATTTCATCTTTCTGCCCCATTAAACAAGCAATTGGTTTTCAACAGCAGCTCGCAGATGAATCTGAGTCAAAGCAGGATGATTAACTGGAGGACAGCCAGCCTGGCCATTGTTTGTCCTCTCCTGTTTAATACTCAGTGTATGGTGATACACACATTAGAGATTTCAAACTCCTCCCTTCCAGAGACAATAGAGTAAATTAATCTGTTGAGAAGTTGCTGAGATTCCAGCCTCCCTACCAACTTTTTCGTTTAACCATGTTAAATACTGCTAGCTGGAGTTGCTCAACTCAATGACTCACAGACAAACACTGTAAAACATTATTTTTGCTTTTTTGCATTTCCTATATATAAATTTGGAGCTCAGTTGGGTTGAATACACTGAGGTGACACTTAATTCCTGTTAGCTGATAACAACTATTCTTCATTCAAACACAGAATGTGCTCTGCTTTCGCTCACAAAACTGGGCGATCTTTGCATGTGCATATCAGCAACCCCAAAACTACAATGTCTTGAGGGCACATGTGCCCATCCCTATTCTGAATATCTGAGTTTTGGGTGCTCTAGTGACTAACTTGACTTTAGGAAGGCAAAGATGTTAAGGAGTGTCTCTTCAAACTCCAACAGGCCTAATCTCTTCTGTCCCAGTATTTGGCATTCCAATTATTTTAAAGGAAAAATAGATGTACTTAAAAGCTCTTAATCATTGTCATGATCCCTCTTTTGGTTTGTTGGTCAGGGAAGCAAACATACTCTATACTTATGAGTGCTGACAGGAGAGAAGATTGAAAGGTGGAGGAAAATGCTATGCTGTGTACACTGTGCCTCTTAGCCAATTCAAACCACTATTTTCATCAATTTCCCTTTGTAAGAACAAATTAGAAAATATAACTGTTGCTATCTACAGGGAAGGGGGAGAGAATCTATAAATTGAAGTTCAAGGTTATTGGAGCTCTTATCTGTCCATAATATAGGTATATGTCTCTGAGCTGCTGAATATTTTTATTGCTGCTGGTTTAATAATTAATTTGCCCTTTGGAAGCTGCTGGCTTTTTGCCTAGGATTAATGCACTCTTAACATCCCCATGTCTACCACCTTGTCCTGAAAGCTAAGTGGTGCCACAAGAATCTGCTGCAGGGGGCTTGTTCCATCTTTGATTGTGTGTTCATATGTCTTCATAGAAAGCATTTTTAATCCCTCTCTGCTGCCAGGTTCAGACATAAAATCTCCAGTGCTGTTCTGCAAATCTCTATGCTCGTTTGGAGGGCTGGTGCATTAGCAGCTAGCAATGGTAAATGGCAGGTTTCTCTGAACTAGGCTGTGAAAGAAGACGTGTGCATGACTGAAAGGGCTGTTCCATGTCTGTCTCCAGCTAGGAGTGCAGAAATGCATGCCTTTAAATCACAAATCTTGCTGCCTATGGGATAAGCTCCTTCCCCCATGTCAATGGCTGAATCAGTTCAGGGCCTTTTCCATGCTTTCTTGGGAGAGACCTTGCTTGGTGAGGTGTTACTTGGATCTGTCAGCAGGCACTGCAGTTTTTTGGTGCCTGCATGCTTTGTGTTTTTCCTGTCCTGTCTTGTTGGCATATAAAAGTGCTGAATTATATAACTAAGTATATAATGTCTGCCACAGTGAAAGTGGGGTGAAGCAGGATGCTCAGCTTCTCCCATTTGCTTGCAAAGATCCCATTAGGTTTCCTGATGGTGTTCTCTGAAATAAGGAGCTCCTGCTTTCGTCTGGTGGGAGAAGGAATACTGTGTGCCATGCTCTGCCTTGTTCACCCTTCTGATTTCCATTAAATGTAAGTGATCCCTGCCATGGACTGCATGTTGTACATGCTCCTTCCTGTATGTCATTCAGGAGGAAGAATCCCCATCTGTATGTTGAACATCATGCTAGGCAAGATGGGATGAAGGAAAACATCTTTTATCCTTTAAGGTATGTTTAGTGTATTTCTGGTCCCTGTGATAAAGGGGAGAAGTGAGGCTGGCATGTTGGATGACGGAAGTGTGGAGAGCAGCAGAGGCAACACGCTCCTCTCAAGGTAGCCTCTGTGCTTCCAAGAAGGAAGGGTTTTGTTGAGGGCAATTGCCATGGGGCAGCCAGTTATGCAAGCCCTCCTAACTATGAATGGAGGGATACATCTGTAGGAGAGTAGATGAAGCAGAAGGAATGAAAATAGGAGCTGCTGAAGCTGCATCTGAGCACTAGGGAGCGGGACGGATGAGGAAACTTAGGATAGAAACAAGTAATAACAGGATTCTGACTCAATCATGTATGTCTGAAACACGAGGACTGCAAAGAGAAATGAAAATGCAGAGTCCTGATTTCTAACAAGATTTGTTTCCAGCTAGTACATGGAGTGACTTAGTGGCCAATATAAGCCTTTTGAATAGATCCCTTGCCTGCTGTGTTTGCATTTTATTTTTTCATATATGCAGAGCTTGAATTCTGAAGGTCTCTTCAGCACCTCCATCTTCCTTTGTGGGTGGTGGCTTTTTTCCTATTTGTAGCAGCAGCACATGCAGTTAAGAGCACATGATGTTTACCTTCATGGCTGAAGCTATGGTTTTAACCCAGGTTTCTGGAGGCAAAAATTTATGTTTTTCTGCCTCATTGAACTGTTTTTAATTCAGTTAGGGCATTCTTCAGTCTCCAAACAACGTCGTACAGGTTGTGTAGAAGTAATAGAACAGCATGGTTGTACTGCTCAGCCCTGCTGGTGGGCAATTTTTCAGTTAAACCAGGCCTTGTGCTGCTTTGTTCCCTGTGGAGCTGCTATAACTGCACACACAAGGAGCACTGGCTACAATTGATGGCTGGGAGAAACACTGGTACTATTTTTCAATCTGGAGGGCTTCTTTCCTCCTTTCTGTCAGTCTGCAGCAGAATATCTGCTGCTAATGCACAGGTGTTCCATCAGAACAAAGTCATCGCCCTTCCCATGGAAATCAAAGAAATACAGTATTCTTAATTTTATTTTAACTGTGGTTGAACACACAAATTTCTAGATTTACAATGTTATACAATTTAGCTTGGTCAGTTGCTTTAGCAGTGACACTTTAAGTCATCAGAAATATTGCTTTTTTGTTGTAAAGCCACATGGATTTTACATTATAAACAGTGATTGCTAATTTTATTCTCCGAAATTTAGCTTTCTGTAAGGAATAGCTGTATGAGACTGAAGCCCTAATAGCTCAGTGTTTAGTTGTGTTGGTGCTGTGAGTTGGTTAGCACAGGCTCAAGTACTCTTCCTTCAAGGAGCTAAAGAGGATGACTTTGTGCTGGGATTGACACAGCTTCTCATAGGGAGCCAGTTCTGTCTGCAGCATCCACAGATTCTCAAGAGGATTGTTTTTAAACAACAAACTGGTTTTTTAATATTGCTCTGACTGTAGCCTATCTGTATTGTAGGGGTGATAAGGTGTCGTCTCTTACTTCCTTTCAAATTAGAGACTTTATCCATTCTCCCTGTCTACTCCACGTGCACCACACAACTTACTATTGTCTGTAATTAGTATTTGAGCTGTTCTCAGCTTATAGCTATTTATTTGTCTTGGAAAGTGGCCAGTGTTTTCCATGGGATTACTTCTCTATGTTGTAGCTGTTATAGTCAGAGTGGTTTAAGCAAAGCATAACCAAACCATAGCATTCTATGGTTGGTTTTGGGGCACCAAAGGCTAGTTCAGGTCTCAGAAACCTTGGTTTGCAGCCCAGAGGTGCACACTGCCCCATCCATGGCAGATAGTAAGTGCTATCTCTTGCACATATGCAACTAATCTTTTGTCTTCCTTGAAAACATGAGGGTTTTACTTGCAGGGATCAGTGCTGGTTTGTGATTACAGAGTGTGCTGTAGGAGATGATCATACTAATTTTTGGTTAACTGACAGCAGAACAGAGTAAAGCAAGTTTTTGCCTGGTGGAAGGGCACAGCTAGCATTGAAGGATTACCTTCAGTGGTCTGGAAATGCCTACTTTTTGGACATGAATCAACATTTTCTCAGAAAGAGTGTGGGCAGACCTAATTAAGCCGTTCTCCCTGGGCAATGTTTGTTTCTCAGGTCACTGCAGTGGTTATTTCGATCAGGTTTCTCACTTGTACCAAAACTCCTAGAATGCTGTGAGTGCAGGTGTCAGCCTTTGTCCCTAGGCAATGATTTTGTTTGTTTGAAGCCAATGGAGTCCAAGAAGCTAAGATAACTTAATGTGGGCTTCACCCATGAGGTTTCTACTGCTTTTATTTTTTTTTCCCCCATAGCAAAAGCTGGCAAAGAAGTCTCCATGACCTCATAATTGAATAAAATGAGACTGCTAATTATGTCTGGGAGGATTGTTAGATTGCCATCAATATTTCTCATTGCATTTAGGCCCACAGACTTTCTTTTTCAAGAAGAGAAGAATTCCAGGTGGATGTCTCTGCAGTCCATAGACTTCACTCTTTTTTGTGTGTGTGTGTTTCTGTATGGATTCGTTTGGGAAGGTTAATTGCCAGGTGAAACTATCTGCCTTGACAATCAGTGGTTCTGGGCAAACAAAGGGTTATAATTTTCCCACAAATGAGAATTGAAAGGTTTGCCTTATCTTTGCTTCCCTTGCCCTCTGGACAGAGACAGGAAGAGATGCTGCCCTTTGGGTGGTGCCAGCTTGTTCCCTGCCCCCAGAGGAGAGGGACATCCCTTAGGAGGAGCACCACAGAGCCCATGGTACCATGAGGGCCCTTCTTGCTGTGTTACAGCTTTCCAGCAGTTCTGTTCAAGAATGCAGAGAGGGGAGGAAAGTGCTGTGCTTTGTGGGTATTTCGCTCAAACAAGCTGGGGGGAGGAGGCAGCTCGATCCTGTTTTTCACCCTCATCTGGCTGCATTCCTCTGCTCTCCTACCCCCTCATGCCTCTCCCTAACTTCCTGGCAGTCATCTTGCATGGCATGCTCCTTTCACCCCATTTCGGGCCGTGCAGCAGTAGCACAAGAGAGCCTTTGTTTAGCTGGAGTGCTGTATCTGAGTGCTGTGAAAAGCATTGTGGCAGCTGCCTTTGTTTGAGACTGTGCTTGGGGACGTCTCGGAGGGGATCTGTGTGGCCAGCTCCCTCTGAGCTGAGCAGCAGAGCCATAGGGAGGCTTTAGGGGTACAGGAGGGATGCTGTAATGTGAACTGCATGGAAACACACTGGCTGTCAGTGCCGTGGAAGTGTTTCTGCAGAGCAGTTTCTCTGTGTTGATGTCGCACCAAAGAGAGCCTAAGGATATCCATGAAATGGAAAAAACTTTGACATCAGTGATACAGAGGCCAGAGAGAGCTCTGGTGGCAGCTGCATTGTCCACTTGCAGAAAGAATGCCGGTTCTTGGGGAAA
This sequence comes from Polioptila caerulea, assembly GCA_013397295.1. NCBI lineage: Eukaryota > Metazoa > Chordata > Aves > Passeriformes > Certhiidae > Polioptila > Polioptila caerulea. Next base: position 710,098 of record VYXF01005574.1, read on the forward strand.
TTCTCAGCTCCACCAGCAAGGTGTTTTCCTTCTCTTCCCAGCTCCTTGGCCATGCTGTGCCCTGCAGCCAGCCCGTGTCTGCATTATTGTGGCCCAGCGTTCTGTACCCAGAGCCATTGAGAAGAGCTGTCCTGGGGAGGCCACTGGCACCACAAGAAGCTCTATTTTGAGTCAACGTGTTGATGCTGTGCTGCAAGTGCATCTTGTTCAAAGGCTGTACTAATTATAAATTGGTCTTGGGAGCTGAGGATAAAAATATCTTCAGTCAGCCTGTCTCTGTAAACAACCTGTGATGCTATTTGGAAATGTGGTATAGTTTTCATGTGGCAGGGAATGTGTGTGCTGTGTGTGAAGGAGTTCAGCAGCCACAGTGCAGAGCTTCCTTGTGGTCAGGCTGACAAATAAAGCAGAGAAGGAATTTTTTTGCATGCTACAGATGGCAAAGTGAATATTCATGACATTCTTTTCCACACAGGGGAAAAAACTGAGTTTACCTCAGGATTTTAGGAGGAAGGGTGTTTATTATGCCAAGCATATGCTGTAATAGTACCTTTTTTCTTAATAAATAAGAAAATGCCCTTGAAACACCTTCTCTCTTGTGGCCATGTGAATTTGGGTAGACTCTGTACTGTACATTGCAGGAGAGGATTTGCTTTTGTGGTGCCAGAAATCAGCCGGTTCACTGCTAAATCAATGGCTGATGTGTACTGTCATCTGCAAGGTAAGTTTTCCTTTCCTACTGGGAAGGAGGTGCCAGAGGCAAGAGGAAGAGCCAGGTGCCAGCTGCCAGTGACAGGCACACAGGGAGCACCCATGAGCTGACGTGATGCTGGATCTCCATACCAGGACCTGTCTGCACAGCTGGAAGCTGCTGCAAAGTGGTGGTGAGAGGAAACCCCGCAGCCTCCTTTGGCTGTCACGGGGCTGATCCTGACAGATCTGTCACTTGGCTCCTAGTGGAGCTGAGTCACCTGTGAAAACCCCCTGACCGTTCTTCAGGCAAACCTTCAAATGCATGCAGGGTGCTTGCAAAGGTGAATTAATGGAGCACACTTTTCAGGGAGGTAAAAGCACTTTGTCTTTCCTTTCTTCTTCAGCTCCACTGTGACTTAAACCAGGGTGGTGCAATGTTTCCAGTTTCCTTAGGGTAATGCATCTTGCTGTAGGTCCTGGGCTGCCCTGTGTTCTGCATTCTGCTTTTTACAGAACAGGGAAAACAAAGGGAGAGGAGGGAGGAACAGATACTGCCCCTTTTGGGTGTCTTCCAGTTCAATACTTTGGAACCACATCTACAGGCTTAAGGGAAAAAAATGCCTGAATGTGAAAGGGCTTGCCATCAGAACTAAATTATTCATCAGAATATTAAAAGAAGAGTGTGCAAAGATGTAAACTGAGCACACCCCAATGCAGGCTGTAATAAGCTAAAATTATAGTTGTGGTCTTGGGAAAAGACCACACTCTCAATTAGCTCAGTGCTGGCAGCTGCCTGAGTGCACACAACACCTTCTGCACAAGGATGATGCCAGGCATTTGTCAACTTTGTGCTCATTTTTCAGTAGCTTAAATAAAATAGTATTTAGTCTGTATCAGCAATAGATAACAGCACTGTCAGTAAATGCAGAACTTCTTTGCACCTATTGTCTTATAACACCCCCAGGTTTTCTCATTTGTTTTTCTCCTTGCTGTTGGTCCTGTAAACGTGTATATCAGGCTTTCCTGAGATGTCAGCCTCCTCTGTGCCCCCTTCTTGCATCAGGTCTGTTTTCAGCTGTTAATCATATATGCTTGAATCTGTCTCCATCAGTGTTTTAAAAATTGATGGCTTCCTCTTTTAGTTCACAGCCTCTCTCTTTTTGACCATCTCTAGTCAACAGTCTATTTTTTGACTCTGTTTTAAAGGAGGTGGCAGCCTTGTCTCTCTTGCTGGAGTGTGATAATTGGCATACATCTTCTGCATTTCAGAGCAGAGGTGAATGATGTGTTGAGAGCTTTAGAATGACTGTGTGACAAGGTTTTCCTCCTGTTTATTTTGGTCTTTTTTAATGGTGTTAGAGAAAGGATGAGTTCAAGAACCAGGTTTTGCAGAGTTTTTAAAATCCTGTTAAGTCTATTTTCTCTGTTTGTCATTAGTAATGCTTCTGGCAATATCTTTCTCCTCATGAACATGAAGGTCTTGCCTTAACTGATGACAAGCTCAGAAGTTACGGCAGTGTGATTCAATTCTGAGAAGTGCTAGGGCTTGAGTGGAAGTCAATCTACATTCAGGGTGATAGTTAATATGCTTGAAGCTGTAAGGGGATGTGTTTGCTAGGATGATGATGCTATTCTGTGCCTTTCTCTGTTCTCCCCTCTCCTTGACCCCACTTGTCTCTCTTTCTCTCTTATATTAATTAATTAATAATTATCACTGTGTGGGTGGGGATTTGTAGAACCAGAAATTGAATGAACTAGAAATGACCCGGGAAACTTCTGCCATTGTGCAGGTATATATAGCTCCTAGACAGCCACAACAAAGAAGATACTGCTAATTATTTTCCAAGTAACTTTGACAGAGACATGAATAGAAAAATGTATGTGGATATTTTTGGAAGATCATCTGAGCTAAAACTCTAAATTTAGAATTTGCTTGATCTGTTTCTAAAATATGTTCAAGAAGTCTTTAACAGAAACTTTGAAAAGTGAGAGAGAACTTTTCTCTGAGGAGTGAAAATCAATTTCAGTTTTAAATGAAAACCTGAAAAATTTGGACAGGAGTTGTATTAGATATACTTGGGAAGGTTGGGGGAAGTGTGAAAGAAGTCTTTTTCTGATATGTTGTTCGGTGTGTACTTGGTACAAATATCTCATATGATGCAGAGCTCATCTGAAACAATATCAGGAAAAGAAAGCCATATAGAGAGCTGTAAAATATGCTGATTCAGGGATAAGAAATCCTTATTTGGAACGTTCAGGTTGCGATAGTATTTTAGGCTTCCTTCACTTTTGATACATTCATTTATATTCAGTGATGCTTCTCGGCAGTATCTTGATTTCCACACTGCAGGAGAGTGATTCTCAACCAGAAAAATAACAGTGGAGGAGGGAGCGCAGGGAGATGTAGGTAGGTATACAAATAAAGTGTGAATGGCTTTCTGCAAAGAGGAAGACTATCATCCAGGGCCTACAGTGGAATCCACTGGGTTTTCTGTATATTATATGTAGCCTGGGACAGTATATTGCAGAGCCTTAATATGAAACAGGGAAAGCAAATGCACATTTCTTTCCCCAAAATGATTGTCCCTACCTACCTCTTCTGAGAAATATGCCTGACTCTGTCAATAACTAAGTGGTTATCTTTGTCATCTTGTGTTTCTACAGCTCTGAGATGCTCTGGTTTTGGTGGGTGGCATTCTGTTTGTGTCCTTTGAACATCTTTCTGGTCCTTCTGCATTTTCATATAGTCTTGTTGATTATATTCTATGATCAATATTCTCGTTGGTTGCTCGAGCCTGGTCCATTTCTTGTATCTTTCAAGTTGCAGGAGGCTTCATTTATTCTGTTCAGCATCTGCTGAGTTCAGGCACTTCCTTATCTGACGTAGTTTCAGCTTCTTGCTCTTAGTTCATGTTCCAGCTAATTTGGAAATGCTCTGTTTTTCTGTCCCATTTAGCTCTTCTGCACAGGAGTCCATTAGTGTTCATGTGTCCAAAGGAATGGGGTGAAAGAGAAGTGTCCGAATCCTCAGTGCTTGTGGTTGCATCCAGCAAGGCCAGAGTCCTCCGTGGATGTAGGGCTGTGACACTGTGACTGAAAAGGTGTATTTTCTGCCAGGATCTAAATTGTTTATGTCCTCTTCCTCTTGTAGGAGGATAATGTTCTTGATTGTAGTGTCGCTCAGATCTTTTTTTTAAAAACAAGAGTTGGTGGGATATTGACCCAACTGTTGTAGTTTTGCTTAATTTTTACCTGTTCTTTTAGGTTATTCCACTCCTTCAGAAAAACTGAGATGAGCTTCTGAGGGAAGACACTCATCTGAAACATAAAGCCTTTCCTTAAATTTATGGGCTTTTCATATGGACTGCCATCCAGAAAAGGATCTTCTGTATTTTTTTCCTTCCTTCAGTCTAATCTGTAGTCCAAGATGATGTGAGCAGATTGACTGTGGGAACAGTTAATAGCTTTTGTTCTTGTAACTTTAAAATTTACAGTGTTATTACACTACATTTTGTGTGCTAGCCTGTAAGCAGTGATCTGGTGCGGTGTGTGAAATCCCTCACTCCCTGCAGCTTGGGCACTCTGGCAAGTATGAGAGCCATCTGAAATAACTGGGTGCAAACTTGCAGATTGCTTCATGTAGAGCTGAGGTGCACATAAACTGCAGTTTCACCATGCTCAGGGTGAGATTCTCTGCCCACTGGAAGTGTTTGATGTATGGGGAGGACAAGTAGCTCTGGATCAAAATTGAGAGGCATCAACAAACTCTATCTTCAAATCTATTTACTTGCAAATGAGACAGAAAAAGATCTTTAAAAAACCCCCCAACAACCCAAACAAACAAAAAGAAAACCTACAAAAATCCCTCACAAACTCCACAAAAACACAGAAAAGCTTCCCCAACAAAGCTTCTCACTGCATGCGTGTTGGCTGTGCGTCTGTGGGATTTTTCCTTGTTGCTGCAATATATATTTCTGTCTGTGTTTATTGCCATACAGTTTGCCTTGTGAAAAATTAGCATGTTGCATACTGCTCTGTTATTTAACAGAATTTCCCACGTCTTTGTTATTAATAATCATCATGTACCTGTGAGCAGGGAGGTGACACTCTGGAATATGTGATGTTAAAGTAACTGCAGTGAAATCAGATAATTGACAGCAAGGTGAGAGTACAGGGAAGACAGCTTGCTTGGCTGCCAGCTTGACAAAGCATGTTAGTTCACTGGAATTTTCTTTTGTTTGATTTGTTCTTGATTTCGGTTGCCTGTTTGAGCTCTGTCTCCACCTGAAGCGTTCATTATTTATGTAAGGCAGCACTGTTACTCCTTTAGGATAAATGCTCATAGCCACTTGTACCAGTAGAAGGACTGGGCCTGAGAGAATTGGTGCAGAAATACAGATATTGGACTGGATTTGCCTTGTGCTGTAGGTTCTCCGTACTCTTTTGGGCATTGCCACACCCAACATACTGCAAAGAGCACTCCTTCTCCAGTGTGTTATTGTTAGGTGTTTACTCTAAGCTGCTTCTCAGGTGCTGAGGTGAAATGCAGTTTGTTAGCTTGTCTGTACCTCCAAGCCTTTGGAAAGAATGGGGAGAATACCTTGTTTCGCTTTCATTTTGCCCTGTGCCAGACAGAGCTGATAGACTGTGACAATATTGAACAAACCCTGCAAAAGTGGAGAGGAAAAAAGAGTTCTTCCTGGTGTTGTGTTTGCAATGCTAAGAGTGTTGAGCAAACATGCTTGCAGGGATTCAGCAGTTCAAAAGTAGCAAGTATCAAGGGTTGGGATTTTTTTTTTTTTTCTAGGCATTAAGTACAGCTTAAATGAAACTTTGTTAAATTGTTGAACTAATTTATATATCCCTCTCAAAAGCAGGGGTCAAGCTTTCTTGGCACAGGCAAACATTCAACACTTCTTTTTATTTAATCCAAACAATCTTTCCTGTTGTCAGCCAAATTGCCCATATCATTTCATGTTCTGTGCTGCCAACACATTCTCCCTTCCTCGTAGTACATATGATCTCATATTGTGCATAATAGCTGCAGATTTTTTTCAGAAATATCAAACCAACTTGGCCTGAAGGAAAACCAATTTTCTTTTTGCTATATTGAAGCTTTCTATACATTTCCTATATTAACTGATTCTATACTCTTAAGATGAAATCTGCCAGTAGGAAACAAGTAGAAAATGTTTGGGAAGAGTCATGAGCAGCTTATGGTAACTGCTAGGACTAGGTGGACATCAGAGCATAATATCCACTCTTGCTGCACCAAGGCTAAATTATGGATATTTTAATAGTAATTTAAATGCTAGTTTTAGCAGCACAGATTTTCAACTGAGCATGTTAGTTTTGCATGTGGTTCTTTCAGTCAAGTNGCTAAATTATGGATATTTTAATAGTAATTTAAATGCTAGTTTTAGCAGCACAGATTTTCAACTGAGCATGTTAGTTTTGCATGTGGTTCTTTCAGTCAAGTTTTGCTGCGTTCTTAAGTTGGTGATGGAGTAAATTAGTGTTAATCAGAACTAAGCAATTTTAAATGCTCTGACAGGTCTCCCTGTGCAACAAGGGCAGAGCACTCAGTCCTGAAGGTGTGACAGCTCCCACAAAAGCAATGAGCATTTCCTCTAGCAGTATCCTTTCTCTGGTTTTGTAGTTTAAAAGCAGCTTTTTAACTGGTCTTCTGTGGCTGCATCAGGTGGGGACTTACCTTGTAAATTAAGTATTGTGAATGAAGTCTTGCTGCATGCTTCTACCACGGACCACAGTCAGAAACAGTACTCCAAATTTCCCATCTTTGCCTTACATTTTTTTTTTTGTCTCTAGGCCAAGGTGCTTGTTGTTCCACTTAACTTTTAAAAAACTGGTTGTCCTAAGAAAAATCTACTCATTAAGTCACAGTGTATCCTCCTCCTTGCTCCACTACTTTCTCTTTTTCTCTGTCTGCATCACTTTTGAGCCTGTTGACCAGATTCAGTCACACAAAATCAAACCAAAATCATCAAGGTTTTTCCTCAGGGTGGAGGAAGGACCTGGCATGGTTCAGGCTTTGTTAGTGCCTCTGCTTACAGGTAGCTTCTTTGCTCAGCAGAAGCCATCCAGAGAGAAGAACAGGACTAGAGGACCAGCATACTTAGGAAGAAGATGCCTACCTCCTTCTAAGCCCTGACTTGGAGTGGAAGCTGGGCTTACAAACAAGACAACGCAGGCTGCCTCAAATACCTTGTATACCATGGTGAATCCTTTCTGGGGATTTGGTTCAGCCTCCTTTATTTACAAGGATGTCTGCCAGCAACACACCACAAACTTGGCATGAAGCTCCTCCTCATCATTACCTTGCCTTCTTTCTGAAGGCAGGCTTGACAATTGGGGAAGTCAGAAGGAGAAATCAAAGAGGAGGCTTATCTCGAATCAGAGAGGTCAGCAGACCTAAGGAGCAAGGTATATTGGCCCAGCTTTGTGTTTTGCTTTGGGGCAGTACCATCCCACCAACTCCAATACTCTTGGGATTCAGCACCTTCAGAGGGCTTTCAGCTGAAGAGCAGGAAGAGGCATTTGCATGTGCTTTAAAAGTAGCTAGCTAAATAGGTAAAAGCTCATAAGGTGTTTAAGCTTTGCTCACCATTGCCAAGTTTCCACATGTTTAGAAAACTGAGCATTCCTGTAAACAAGATCTCAGCCCACACCCTCCTCCTGTGCAGGTGGCCACTGAGGCTTCGCTTAGAGCACTGTACATGCCTGTGTGTAACCAAGGCAGTGACTGACCTAATGACTCTGTGAACTAGACTCTGGTGATCAAGCCTTGTTACATGGCTGACAAGGCTGGAAAAAGCTTGAGTGTCTCAGAGCTTCCTGGACAAACTGCTGTGATGTCAAGTCTTTCCCGCTCCTGGAGCAGAGGAATCCCCTAAAGGCAACTGAATAAAAGAAATAGCACAGCCTGGAGATGAAAGGAAGTGGCCTTTCCTTTGAGGTTAAATAAGTAGGTGTGGAGTTCTGAGGCTGGTGGCTGTTTTGACTTGTTTTGCAGGAGACTGAAACCTATACAGGGCAGGGCTTGGGGTATCTGGCTCGTATGAAGTCTTTTGGAGGTTTGGTGAGTGGTGCAGGTGGAGGTAATCTGTTGGTCAGAGGTGGCTGGTGTCTGTTGGAAAAAATACATCCAAGCATGGCAGCTGAGTTGAGCCAAGGGCAGCACAGCAGTCACTGTGAGATGTCTCCATCCTCCAAGCAAAGACCATTGTCTGACAGGACTCCACATTTTTCCTGCCTGAGCAGGCTGTTTATGAGGATATGTAATCTTTAGACTTCCCATTAAACAAGAGGATGAGAAGAATGAGGCATGTATCATGATCATCAAACTTAGCTGAATTTATGTGTCTGGAAGTAAGACTGTATTGGGAAGTGGAATGGATCTGCTTAGGGATATATTTAAAGAGGGAGACTGTAGTGAACCCATATGTGAATGAATTTAAATTTTTTTTAGTGTATTTACATATATTTGTCTAATCTCTCTGACAAAAGTATAATTTGCTCTATAAATACATGTTAACTGTTAGCTTGGTTTTGTGCGGTTTTATTTGTGTCAATTTTTGCTTTTGAGATATGAGCCTGTTTCTTTTCTTTTTCCTTTAATGCACATTTAAAGCTTCATACAGAGTTGTTTCTGAACATTGCCTTTCTTATATCTCCGAACATAAAACATAAAGCAGTAAAATAAACAGCCTCCCTCACTCCCCTCTCCAAACTAACTGAGGGAGAGCTTTTCTAGTGTTAAAAAATTTTAAGAAGTTATAGCAGTGGTCAGGCCTCTCCTTGCTGCCCCATAGCTGCACAGCTTTTTGTCTCAACAAAAATGATATCAGTAAAATATAGTTACAGTGGGCCAGAATATTAAGCTTGTGAGTTTATGATTCAGTGAATCTGAATTTAAGATGGCTTTTGTGGGATCAGAGGCACCCTGCAACCATGTGGGCTTGGTAGGTTTATTCAGGACAGTTTCAGTCTGACTTTGTATTTTCTAGTGCATGCAAAATCTCCTTTAGTGCTAAGACTAAGGCTTTGCTGGCTGTATGAAGCAAGGTCTAAAGCTTCCCTTGATTGTTTTTTAACATGACTGGTGACAACCATCAACATCTGAGCCAGAAAACCTTCTTTTGTCTGTAATGAAAGGAGGGCCAGAGCTGTTTTAAAATGCAAAGGTCTTGAATGTTCTGTGTGTTAGCCAGAATTCAAGAAGAAGTTGGTGGAAAAGGGAGGAAATTAAGTAGGCAGGGTGCTTCATGTAGTACCCAAAATTGTGGTGTGTCTACTAGTCACTGCATGAGGTGGTTCCTGTTCCTCTAAAATCCCAATTTTGGATCTTAGTAGACAAGGTACTTGGTATGCAGATAGCCAAGGATTTGACTATAAATTTTATATTCTTGCCTTCAGACAGCAAGGCTGAAATTTTAAGGTAAAGTCAGAATTTCATTATTACAAATGCTTTTCAAGAGGAAGTAGGTGGTCACTGGCTGGTAGTAATTCAAATGTGTTGACTTGTAATTAAATATGGTTGTCACATTCATTTGGCACTATTCCTGGAGAACTGGGTGGATGCATGCTGGATGGGTACACATGCTCACTGAAGTAGTTGTAGGGCTCAGCATACACTTGCTCAGATCCCTGATTAATGGTTGTTTTTCCCTTGTGGTCTTTGCCAAGATGAGCTTGGATGGAAAATGGAATTAAAAAGCACTTCATTTAAAGACTAATTATTAGTGAAACAAAAGCTTTTTCAAATGATCTTCTCTTTGAACAAAATAGAAGTTTACCAAAATATGGTTTTACTCTTTCAAGTTAACATATCATTAAACAAAGGAAGCATTGTGGTTTTTTGTTTCTGGTCATCATGTCCTTCAGAGTTTGGCTAGAGTAGATAACATAGTGGATATTGGAGGGAAGAGAAGCATAAGCTTTCCACATCCTGAAACTTCTCAATTCTCATAGCTTTCTTTCAGTGGCAAGTTCAAAGCCCATAAAAATATGTTAATTTAAACAAACTTATATTTACAAACTGTGTTTTGGCCATTTGGGGAAAAGTTTAGCTGTCAGGAGCTGAGGTAGATCTTCTGTAAGATTTTTGTTTCAGAGCATTGGTATATGGCTTTTGCAGGCTCAGTGTCTGCCTTGCTTGAAATCCTTGAGAAGCAAACCATTGTTTCCTTGAACAGTGTTTTGAATTAATATAGTTTTAATTTTTTTAGGATTAATTTAATTTCTGGTAAGGGTACTGTTTTTCAAATGTAGAATTTAAAAGATTCTATTTAGGGATTCAAATAGAGCTGTCATAATTCCAGCTTTAAAAGTGCAGAAAAGTGTGATTTTTTTTATTTAAAGTGTTCCCCCTCACTCCCTAAACTGTCACCCACACCAGCAGCTTTTGCCTTTGCTTATTGAACTTAAAATAAAAAGCAGCTAGCTGTCATACCTGAACCATCTCCAGATGAAAAGCCACACACCTGAATGAGTTTTTTTTTAGAAAGGAAGACTAGTCCTACATATTGCAGTGCAGTATTGGAGATAAAAATTAAGTGGCAGAGGGCTTTGTCTGGAAATAAGGTGAGGTTTTCTTGGCCTATCTGATCTCTCTGCAGTGCACCTCATTTGTCAGCAGGTTAAAACTGAAGCCTGTCATGAACTGCTACTTGTGTAAGCAGGGGCATCACTCACCCCTTCTCAGGAATGCTCAGGTCACCTTAGGGTGTGCAAGAGCAACAACAAAAATGTCATTCAATGTATTTGACTTTGTAAATTTACCTTTGTACTTTATCTGACTCCTGTGGTGTGCAGTAGTTCTTGCATGGGAAAGACTATTTGAGTGGAGTTTGCAGGGAGATTGGCACAAATCCTCTGTCAGGAGTTTGGGAATGAGAAAGGTCAGTGTTTATCTGTGTGGGCAGGTGTATGCCCAGTGGGGAAAGGAGATGCAGTGATTTAAAAAGAAATGATAAGGATATTTTATTTCATGCATTGTATTTCTCTGGGGAAAAAAACCCCATGTGGTCTCAGTCTTAAGTATTACTCCCGTTCTTTAACTGTTCCTTGATTTTAATTTTTTTGGTTTAATTTTTCTTTTGAGATATCTGAATTAAATTGCCAAATCAAAGGTCACCAGCTTACTTCAGTGCACTTTAGGATTTCAGCAAGCTTTACACATGATTTAAAAGCATCTCTATCAAAGTCTACCTTGAAGATGCAATAGAATAAAAAGTGTTCTCAGGTGCTGGAAACAACTCAGCCATAGCTATAAAAGGGTGATATAAAGGATGGTAAGTGTTTACCAGAAGCAAGGAATGTCTAGGGTGTATGGTATTTGGCTGTGGGAGGGGTTGGGTGCCAGGCTGCTTGGGATGCTGGTCCTTTGGAAAAGAGAACTAGGATCTGTGAACAAGGATGCTTCCCTTTGCTCACTCCATATCTCAGAGCAGAGAACTGATACGCTGCCTGGTTTTGGAAATAAGTAGGACTGCACCAATGAAATAGGGAAATTTTGTATTTTGCTAGTATCTCCAAGGAAGAGAAATGTCCTTGATTTCCCATGCGGAATACATCCTCCATCTTTTTCCTGAGAAAGAAATTCCTTTTCTCCAAATTCTCACTTCTTTAGTCACTTGCATTCAAGTGCTTATGCTATGTAAGAGAGGAAGATCTTACTCTTTGAAAGAGCTCTCAGAGGAGACTCTGGCTTCTCTCAAAGAGGCATCTGATGGTGGCTGCTGAAGTGTTTGAAATGCATGCAGTGGCAAGGCTAGATTTGGGAAAGAACATCATCAAGCATCTAACACAGAAGCAAATAGGAAGAGAGAAAGAGGGCATGTCAGGCTGCTTGTTTTGGAGGATTATTTATTAAGACTCAGATCTATGCCTTTGGATTAGGAGCAGATTTGGCCTACAACATAAAGTCTGTAACACCACAGGTTGGTATGCCTTTGTTTTCTAATGTAAGATACAGAAATCTGCTGTGTTTGCCAGCATTGTAAATGTACTAAGAAATTATTTCTCTCTTGCCTCTCTTTATTTCGTTCCAAGGATGTTAAGCCCCTTAGTGTCCCAGGCTGTTATGTTCACTCCAGCATTTGCATTTGTAGCTCACACAGCACTTTGTAGTGAGCTTCTCATGGGGAATGCAGTCACAGAGAACCTAATTTTTTCAGCCATGGCTTTGCTTTTTTCTAATCCTATATAAAGTGCATTAGATCTTGGGCTTTGGATCTTCATACCCTTCAGTGTGTAAGTTATTATAGGGATCAGTTAGTTCAAGGAGTAGTATGTGTGGGAAGTGCTGGTAATATTAGACTTTTGTGATTTCTTTTATGAAGTGCTTCACTTAAAAATCTGTAACACTTGCAGACATCACTAGTTATCTTGAAGCATTATGGAAACCAGACCTTACCCACCCCATCTCATCTACATTTGCACTTGTATTTGGGAATTCAGTGCTTTGGTTGCTCACCTGACAAGGAATGTGCTCAGGATCATATTTCATGAGCATAAGTGTCTCCACTGCTATGCCTTTGGTGGTAAACATCGTTCCCCAGGGCTGCACAACCAGTAGTCCTTCTGACATAACAGCTCACTGTTGAGACAGTAGTGATATGTGCTGTGGAAGGGTAAGCCCCAAACTCAGGCTTTTGTTTTTCTCTTTATATTTAGAGAAGGTGTCTCTGACTGCTGCCATCCCTGCTCTCCCTGTTTCATCTCCTGCTCCAACTCTTCCTATGAGCTCTGTTCCCCACATGGCCTCCATCACTGGCCCAGTGTCAAAGCACCAGAATCTCATCCCTGCCCCACGATCTGGGCAGGGATGGGAGCCCTGAGAGGGTCACCATCTGTGCACATATCCAAAAACTGTTGTGCCAGAGGGATGCTGCTCATTGCACCACAGCTATGCATGGCTTCTTCCAGGCAACATGTGGCCAGATCCAGCATGCACAAGGTGTACTCAGACTTATGCTTTTTCAGAAAGGTCTGCTGCCTGCTTGCTGGAGACTGCCCACTCCTGCTCTTATCACTGCTTAAAGCATGCAGTAATTTTGTGTTTGTTTCTATTAAAAAAGACACCAACAAAACCAACCAAACAAAAACCCCTCTTTAATGCCAAAACAATTTTCTGTTCTCACTGCAGAAAAAAAACTTTGAAAGAGGGGAGAAGTTCACTTAAGTGGAAGAACTGTAGTCTGTTTTCCAGAAAAGGGGATCAAACAGTATGAGTGTCCCAGCAGCAAATAGCACTGTGATAATCACACCCCAGAGAATTTTGCAGTTAGCTGTTTTCAGATATGTTTTTAATTAATGTAATATCTTACTTCTGTTGAATTCACAATGAAATCATGTCTCAAATATTGTTTGTTGCTCTCAGCTTCTAGCCCCCTGAACTTTAGAAAACTTGCTTCAGCTGTTGTGGGGCTCAACTTGTGAATCTTTAGGAGACTAGATATTTTTAATTAACCTGATTTTTGGAGAGTGCAATATAAGTCAGCTGCATTCTTATGCTTACTGAAACAGAAGCATGTCTAGATTCCCCTTCTTTTGAAGCATTGCTAAGTTGTTTCCAAAAATCCATGAGCCAGTTGTAGCTGCCCTACTTGGGTCAGAAAAGTCAAGACATGAAGATGAAATACTCTTCCCTCAGCCCACCACATTTCTGGCAAGATATGAAAGAGAAACCCAGACTACTTTATAGTGAAGGAGTGTTACAAGCTGTATTCATAACTATGTACATTCACCATCTCCTTTCAGAGCATGGATTTTTAATTTTTTTTTTTTTATTCACTGTTTTTCTGAGCTGGAAAGAAAGCATTGCATTTACACAAAACTGCCCTACCCTTAGGCTGACAGGCCCTAAGCAAACAAGAAGAGATTGATGCGTATTTTGAGAGTCAGTAGTTTTTGTGTTAGGCTCCTTTGGTGATACAAGGTAGGCAGTGGAAGTGTGGATAAATATTAACTGACTGCATATGCTGCAGCACATAGTCATTAAGTGGTTTATGTGTGAAACCATGGAAGGAAGAGGCTGGAACAGAGACACTCTCTCCTGTTTGATGTGAAATATCTGGTGGTGAGAGATATAATCAAGAGAAAGGTGTTCTTAGGGTGGCTGGATATACACTGTACTCTTGGTTTAATTAAGCCTTGTCTGTTGCACTTGGTGATGCTTGCAGTGGTACAAACGTCTGTTTGGCTCCTTTACATCCAATAGGTTTCGTTGAAGCAGGAATAGTGTGGTCAGTCACTAAGTGGGAGCATAAGTGAAGTGTTAGGTGCAGGCTAACTTGTTTCACAGGCTGCAGGAATGGTTCTAATCTAAGACTCCTGCTGGGCATACTTTCATTAGCTGAAAATGTTTGCAGATGCTGTGATCATATGTGTCTTTCAATATCAAAAATAACACCCAAAGTTATTTTTCTGGAGCTCATCATGATGTTGGCCAGTTAAGTGTCTTGTTGCCTCATGTTTTGTTTCTGTCATTAAAAAACAATTAAATTCAGCTATCTTTATAATTACAAATTCCTCTTAGTCTCTGAAATAAATTGTGCCTTCTTTGAATGTTTCTAGAAGGTTAATGAATAATTGACTACTGAGTAAAAGGGAAGATTCTTTTAACAGGCAATTAAATCTGGTGTGATGTACGAAAATTAATGGTTAGGCATAGAGCTTTAAATGTGATATAAATATTTTTAATATTTAGACATGAAGATGTCCTTATTAGCAACAATTTCAAACATGGTTGTTTATTTTGCATGCCTCTCAATGAATTTATTTTTCCCAAAAAATGAAGCTTAGAGTTTGTGTATTTAGGACCTGTACTTAAATGCAAGGACCCTTGTAAGGTAATTTGTGATTAGGTGAGGGAGAACAAGTCTGGGTTTGGGGTTTTTTTTTCCTTCCTCCTTAACGTTTTTTCCCTCTTTGTTATGCTTGTGCAGGCATTTGTTCAAATTGAAAAAGTCAGCTCTAAGTCTCTGTACCTTCTAGGAAAGAAGTGTGCAATGATTTTTAAAATAGAAAATATTTTACATCTGTTGCTTTTATAGTTGGTTTTATATGTTAGCTGCTGATAAGCCAGTAATAAATCCGTGCAAGCCCTGCACGCCTACACTTTTCCTTCTTTGAACACAGCTTGGATATTTTTTGCTCCCTGCTCTCTTCTGTGTGGTGAACTGCACAGGGAGCTTTCCTGTGTTGCAGAAGGATTTGGAAATGAAGTTGCTGCCACACATGAGATCTTAATCTTCCTTGCTGTTTGCAGGTGATTGTTTGCCAGTCAGCTGGGTCAATATTAAAACCAAGCTATGCTGACTAAAACCAGGAGACTCCCTCTATATCAGTGTCTCCGGTTTCTCATATCTGGAGTTCCGAATTTTGCTATAAATTGAGTTCCCTTAAAGGGAGGAAGGCGCCAAGTGACAAGGCTCAGCCATCTCCAGCCTGCCAGTGAACTGAGCTGCCAGCCTGGGGCAAGGCAGGGACTGATGATTTGCTTTGTTCCATTTCCTTTTACCAGTGTTTGTCTTCTCCTTTTGGGGGCTTGCATACCACTTTCTGCCAGTCATGAGTGAATATACTAATGTGGTTAAGTTGTCCCTGGGTGGTGGTGGTATTGTTGTTATATTGATGTGTTGTTCTCAATTCTACACCCCCTAAAAAAAACGGGGTTTTTTATTTCTGCTTTGATTTTGGTTTACATCATTATGCAGAAGTGTTGCTGGTGATACCAGACAGCAATGGGGATGGCAGCCTGACAGTAACTAGCTCAGAAATTCTGTCTTTCAAAAGCTCAGCCCTTCTGTATCCATTTGTTTCCATTTCAAAGGTGGTCTGCCTTTTAGTTGACTTTATTTGAATCGAATTCGTGTGAGTACAAGGCAGAGTTGTGGATGTGTTATTTATAGCCCTGCAGCAGTCAGGTGCAAAGTGATCTGAGCAGCAGCTTCTGGTCAGGTTAAAAGAAAAACCACCTCAGGGTGGAGGTTATACAAATGACTCAACTCTATGTAGACAGAGGTGCAGATGTGTGATGTCTGGATTTTGGGGTGAGGGAAACTCATTACTGGTAGTGAAACTGTTGGAGGCTGGTTGTGTGTTGTTGGAGTACCCATCCCCTGTATTTGTTGGAAATTTACCCTTGGGCAGTGAGTGCTGGAAAATAGCAGCAGGGAGGTGAGGGCAGGGGAGTGAGCTTTGCTGTGCAATGGCACATCTCATCTCGGTGCCCTGGGAGCTGCAAGCCTCTCGCTGGAGAGTGAAACAGAGGGCAAAAGTTAATTAGCTGCTTTGCAATTTTTTTCTTTATGAAAAGGTAATTTTTTTGTTTCACCACCAGGGCACTGGCTCTGCACCATGGGTGCAAGAGGCAGAGTGAGTGAAATAGCAGGACCCTTCCCCATCTGCTGCTCTGGGATAAGGTGGTACCTGTGCCCTCTCCTGGCACTGCGCTGAGATTGTGTACAAGGCTGGGCAGGTTCTGTGTGGATTGGGCTGCTCCCACATTTGTGATTTCTGATGCAGATGTCTGGCACCTCACTCATCTGGAGCAAGTCAGGGTGTTATGTCACCCAGCCTTTGTGAATGCCTGATATTTCCTCTCCTTTGGGCAAGAGCTGGAAAGGAAGTCGGTTTATTTAGAAAAGGGATTTTTTTGTTTACTTCTGTCTATTCATACTCTTGGTAGAAAAGATATTCCTGCTTCCGTGTGAGACATCTGGCTAAATTATAAATGTGAGGAAGTGGCTTAACTGAATTGTTATTTAATTGTTAATTTTGTAGCTTTAATTTCTAAATTCTGTATTTCATTTTGGCATAGCCATATAGAGCCTCATTTTGCTGTTAAAATAAGCAAATAGTGATAATAACAGAAGGTCCCATTCTTAAAAACCCCAAGCTTAAATTTGATGTTCTGCATTGAGGCAGACAGTTCTGAAGGAAGGTTTTTCCCCATGCAAAGCCCTCAAGAGCCACCTGGAGCAGACCAAGTGCTCAGTGGTTCCAGCCTGAATTCCAAGTTTTCCAGTTCCTCTGGCTCTGGCCCTGTTTTCAGATGAGAAAACAGTGATTAAACCTTCCCTGTGTCTGGGAATATCGTGCAAGTGGACAGGGATGTGTAAAGAGACCTGCTTACTGTCCAGTGCCAGACAGCCTCGTTCAGCAGCTTTCTCTAGAGGTCTGGAGAAATTCTAATTTTTATTAAAAACATCACTCAGCAAGACAGGGGAACAGTTTTTGTCTTCTCTGCTTCTGTAAGCATATACAAATGTAAGTGAACATTAATTTTTTTTTTTTTTTAATTACATGTCCACAGACTTTGTTTCAGCAAAAACAGATTTAGTTGTGCTTACTTCCCGTGTAACCCAGGATACCTTTTGGGTACAGTTCTTTAGCTGGTAACTCGGTAAAATCTGGATATGAGGTACAAGGTGGTTTTCCTAATTGGATAGTGTGGCTGGTTAGATAAGTTTGTAGCCAGGAATCAGTTCCTCCTTGTTCCCACCAGTGTTTGAGAAAGTAGTTTCAAAGTTTGTGGTATGAATGGTCCTGCAAAGGGCTCTGCCCTTCTTTCCTGGGAGTGCTTTGCCCTTGAGCAACGTGCCTGGTGCTGCTCTGGAGTTATGGGGAGTGTTTCATGTTCTGTTGGATGTATGGTTACCTGATCTGGGAAATTCTTAAGCCCCTAAGACATTCCTGTGTTGCTTATGCCAGGACGAACACATCCCCACAGTGTGCTCAGGTTTGCTGTGTGCCTGCAAGCACAGGGACCTGTCCTGGGAGGTGGTGGTGTCTGAGCCCTGCGTGGCGGGCTGAGGATCCACTGTCACACCAGAAAAGGCAGGATGAGCTGCAAAGGCTTTTTTCCTCCCATCTCTCAGCATTTTTCTCACGGATGGGAATTCTCATGTAGTTTACCACGTTCCTTTGTGGTTGAACACAGTTAGGAAGCAAACACGTGTTTGAGTTGAAAATTGTATCTCAGCTCCTGTACTTTTCCAGTTCAGCCCATTTTTATCCCCTTGCTGGCTCTGCAAGAAGACACAAAGGAAAATTTGGAAAAAGTAACTGAATTATTTCTGTTGTGTCAGGCAATGGAATGATTTATTCAAAGCTGAGTGTGGGAAGGAAATCTGATACGATGAGCCAGGGGCAATCCTTCTGTTAATTCTCTCTCTCTCTTCCCATGACCACAATCTTCTTTCTCTTATTCTTTCTCACTCTCCCACCTTCTATACATTTTTCTCTGGCTACAAAAGGGTGGTGAATTCAGAAGTACCTTTTTGAAGTACCTGAAACTGTTCCCTGAGCAGGGATGATCTAACACCGCACACGATGCAAACCTTGGATAGGAAACAGCACATAAGATTCATATTGCCATTTATGTGCTATAAGCAATCTAAGTATTGATGCACTAACAAAAACACAAATAATGGAGAAAATGCTTGCAGTTTGCATTTGTCTTCAAAGTCAGCAGCTGAACTTACTGCAGAGAGAACCCTCCTAAGAGCCTCTGACCTTAAGAGTACAACTTGACTGTACCTAGGCAAGGTGAAGTCTACACCAGGCTCTGCTGGGTGCTCTCCTAGTCAGCATTGCCTCTACCCACAGCTCTTATCTTTGCTTTGAACCGTCACAGGTACAGTGAAGCATCACTTAACAGGAGCTTGCATTTGAAACAGAAAATCACTTAGAGAAATAGTTGGGTACTGCTAAGAGAAGGTTAACAGTCGTTCATTTCTCAAGGTGTGGGTATGGGCATATGTCTTCACAATTTTAGCTATAGCTGGGATGTGTACAAAGTCTACTGCTGTTGTAATTGAAACAAGTGAAATCCGCTTTCATGAATTGCAGCTGGATTCTTTCCAAGGAGCTTGGTTTCCTTTTAATGTTGGGCTATTAATTAGCTCAGCAATTCATTCTAGTTTTATTTGGAACAACTCAGCAAGTGTTGCCATATTTGAATTCTTCTGTAAGTGGCAGGAGTTTTCTTGAAAGGGGTCTTTCACCGCAGAAAAGCGAACATATCCATGGGAGGATGGCTTCTACTCGGGGAGATCCATCTATTCCCAGCCTGCTTGCCAGCTTCCATGGAAGGAAGATGTGAAGAAACACGGTCTTTCTCTTTTCCAAAGTTATTGCAAAGCGATGGGAGGCTTTCCATCCATTCAGCAAAAACATTTATTTCTTACTCCAGTTTTAATAGGATATATTAGTATTTAAAGCTGATGAAGCTACATATTCATCTTGGCTGTGAGAAACTCTTGAATAAAGTCACATTTTTCGGGGTTGATTCTGGATAAACTTTGAATCCGGTGGATGTTTCTGGGTGGTCTAATGCAGTACTGCACAGACATCCTTAGCGCAGCAATTTACATCAAATATGAGATGCTGGAGGCATTGTAACACCAATTCCCTTTTTATTGCTCTTCACTGTCTAATCAGGTTTTACCAAATCAAAGAATTCTGGCACTTAACAGGAAAAAAGCTTTCACACATGGTATTGGTAAAGATAGAAAGGAAGAAATTTAAGGAATATTTAGGCTTTAGCAATTCTGAGGTCATTTTATGTTGTATGTGACAGCAGCACGTGTTGCCTCTGTGTGTGTGCACTTACAGGTGCTAGCCTGCTCAGCTACCCCTGGCTTGAAACAGTGATGTGCTTGGAAAGGGCTGGAAAGGGAATGCTCTTTCCCTGACAAGTTTTGTGCACTGTCACTGAGCCCACTGGATCACTCTCTTCGCTGCAGAACTGCCCACAAACCAGCCACAAGCAGACCCCACTGTACAGAGTACTCCGTGTGCACAGAGTGGGGGACGATGTTCTCTACAGCACAGAGATTATGCATTTAACATAAGGAATAAAAGCTTGTAACCTAATACTTAAGACTTGGTTTTGAATGAAAAAAAGAATTTTTGTTGCTTCAGGAAGCAGGCTTTTTCCCAAGGTTGGATGTTGCATCTTTTCACTTTAAAATCAATTGACCAATAAGAAACCTTCACTCGTCTTTCCTCTTTTTTTCCCAAGAATATATTTTTTCCTTTCTTATGGGAATGTTACTTGGAAGATAAAAGCTCACTGGGAAATGGAAGAGGAAAAACAATATCTGTACTACTTTTAACTATGCACCGTCTACTTTTATATCAGGAGAAATTTTCTCACTATCTATGCATTACCACAGCCTCGTTTTTCTTTTTGTATCCTCATGGGCTTAAAATTAGAGGAGATCTGACTAGGGGCTATCCTGCCTGTTCTTATTCAGGCACAGTGGTTGTGTGCAGTGTTTGGCATGGTTCTCTCCTGTCTGCTGGGTATCCCAGTTCTGTCTGCCTGCCTTTGCCTTCCCCAGAGCTGTGTCAGGGTTAATGCTGA
Organism: Polioptila caerulea; assembly: GCA_013397295.1. Lineage (NCBI taxonomy): Eukaryota > Metazoa > Chordata > Aves > Passeriformes > Certhiidae > Polioptila > Polioptila caerulea. The sequence goes on from VYXF01005574.1 coordinate 730,190, forward strand.
ACCCTGGAGACAGAGAATTATTAATGCAAAAGCCACCCCTTAGTCTGAGTGGCACCTCCTTCTCCAGTGAATGCATGTGTTGCTTAAAGCACCCAAAATACAGCAGCTCATTGGCTCTGCATCCCTGCAGTTCCCCTTTCACAGTGTTCATTAAATATCTATCCAGAGTGCGTGGCATAAATCTTTAAAAACGAGGGTGCCCTGGGGGCCAAATGTGTGACAGCCTTTCACAAAGAGGCTCACTAATTGCTTTTGATTAAATCGCCTGCGCTCTGCCGGCCGTGGGGTCGGTGCGTGCTTTCAGCCAGCGCCGCGGTGTTCAGGGCTCTCTCCTATGTGGTGATGCCACCTGAGCAATTCAGGTCCCCTGAGATGGGATGAGTTAATCAGGGCATCACCCTAATTTCCACTGATTGCTTCTGACATCACGAGGCGATCAGGGGAGGAAAAGGAACTTTTGCCTTTACACTTACATCGGCGTGTATATATAGACATATCCATTCGTAAGTGTGTATGTTTATATACATGTACATGTGTATGGGGTTACAATTGTGTTTATGAGAGTTTCATAAGCAGCACCTGCTGTTTGCTTTGACTCTGTGTACGTAAGGAGCCCATGGAGGGCTTGGTCTGAAGCTGACACAAGTGAAAGGAGCAAGGCGCTTTCCAGAGGTTGTGCCTCTGGATGCGAAGTGCTTCAGACAAGATGTCTCCCTTTGATCTGAGGGAGGGGTGCAGGGCAGGCAGAGCTTTATTATGACCAAAAAAACACCAACTACATTTCTTGGTCCTCCGTTTCGTTTTCTTCCACGCTTGTCTTTTCTGTTTGATAAGCTAGGCTGCAACCAACTCAAGTCTGCCGTGTCAAATTCTTGTTAGCAATATACAGTTCTGCTAACAATGTGCTCAAATCCAGGGCTCAGTGCATCTATTCACTCATCCAACAGCATGATGGTAATGGTGAAAAAATCCTCCTTGGAGGAGCACCTCATGTGGCATCAGTGCTTGCAGAGAGGGGCTGCCCTGCTGTCTCAGTGAGCTGGGAAGTGTTTAATAGACCTGAAACAAGGTGTTAGGCTGTTATTTCTTTGTTCCTGCTTTTCTGAGGACCATCATTCATCTGGAGGTTGCAAACTGAGCTTTTGAAACAGTTGCTGTTGGAATATTGTTTGCCAGTTGGTAAATTAAGAGAAGTGCAGATTTCCAGCTATTGAATTTCTTCTCTGTTCCTATTTTAAGTAGCTACAATATTGTTAAAAATTCGCTAACAAATACAGACGCAGATCCCTTTCAACTAAAGCATCAAACAAAATGAGCTTCTCTGATATATCTCACATCAGTTTTTGTTTCAGCTCCTCTCATACACTCCTGTCAAAAAGATGTCAGTAATGATTCAGATCCTGCTAAGAGAAAACACTCCAGCTGTTATGAACAGCAGAGGTGTTAGGTTTGCAAAGCATTGCTGTGACCAACTGTGCATTTCCTTTAGAGAAAGCTCCTTTCTTGAAACAAGAAAGAGTCCCATATATTTCTGTGTAATCTTAGTTTTTTGCAAAAATAAACAAATATTTATATGGTTTTGGAGAGTATCTTAAGGGAGGTAGGAAATTTTAGACTGGAGGTGGATGAGAATTTTTTTATGGATGGCAATTAACATATATAAAAATGTATGTCATGGTAAAGCTTTTAAATCCCTTTTTAATTGTATTTAAATGAAGTCATCTTTATACTGAAATTACAGTGCTCTGTATCTGCCCATTTCTCCTGCTCTTTGTCACTGCTGTTTAGGTTTCCTGGGGCAGTCTCCTTTTGTTGTTTCATTATGCTGTTATTCATGTACAGGAACTGTCACCAAAAGTCAGTGTTGGCTGGGAGCTGCAGAATGCTGCTGCTGCTGCTTTCCTCTGGAAGTAGGATAGATGGCAACTGCTGTACCTCAAATGGGGTTTAACATTGCTTTGGGTTTATTACTTTGTGAATGGCAGGCAGCATGGTGTGTTAAAGGTTGCTTATGCAGTCATCCGTCTGTTTTGTAGATGTTGTTTGTCTTGTGCAATGTAAAACTCGGCAAATACAGATGCCGTGGGATGAACGGAGGAATGGCACATGCTTCTTTCTCTGACACTGGTGCTCCTTGGGAGACAGCTTGCATCCAGGGCATAGCTGCAGACATCTTTGTATCCCACACACTGGTCTGGCAGCCTCTGCTCAGCGACTCCTGTCCCTGGAGGAGTCGAGGTCAGCCTTGCCCTGCTCTGCTCTGCTGCATTTATGTTATGCCTGGGAAGTCCACAGCTCCTGCAACCGAGTTAAGGATGACTGAGTAAACACCCTGTATTGAATCCAACCTGGCTCTGTGCTTGTGGTCTAAACCCTCCACCTGTGGGTAGCTACAGACTGTCTGCAACTCAGAGGAGAGCTCCTCCTAAAACACCCTGACGCAGTCAAACAGTACCAGGCCTGAAATAGAGATGATGTGTTACTCATTTGTGCCTTACAGGAGCAAGTCAGGCATGTGGAAAGTAAAGAGAGGGAAGGTTGCACCTTGTGTTTTAGTTGGATTTTGCATGAGAGGTGTAGCTATATTTACGTTTTTCATGCTATGCCTCTCTGTGAGGCTCCATAGCGTATCTCAAGGGTATTTTTCCTGGCATCAGTTTTGGCACTATCCTGGTCTTTGTATACCAAATGATCATCTGATCTAGTTTTGATGAGAAAGAAATCTGTTCTGATTAGATATTGCCCTATCAAGATAGCTCCATCCAGTAGATCCAGGCTATCTATTGAGGTCAGAAATTAAGTGTGCTGCTGCACATCTGGTGAGGTGTTGTCCTGGCTGCCTGCCCTGGTGACAGCCTGACGGCTCTGTCAGCTCAGCTTATGTCAGTGCTCACACAACTGATTTGACACATATTAAATGTGTTAATTAAATGGTGGGCTAGCATGTGTTCAGAAGAACTCTCACCAAATTGATGATGTGTAGAAAAGTACCTTTGAAGGAGCACCTGTGTCACTTCACAGGTGTATTTTAGAGTAACTTCTGTCCTGATGTGCTGTTGGGGGAAAATAATACAATTACTTGGCTATCGAGGTTCAGTCTATTACTGTTCTCTTTGCTTGGCAGTGGATTGGATTTCTCCAGAGAGGAAATTAGATTTTTCCTTCCCTTTCACTCTGTCTCTGTCCTGTGCTTACATCAATTGGTGGTTGTCTGTGCACTGCAGTGTGTGTGATAACCTTTACTTCCACGAGTTACTTCATTTGCTGTTCCCTAATAAACTGTATTTACACATGATGCTTCTTTCCTTCTGGTGACAGCAGAGGCAATCAAGATGATGTGCTCCTTGTCTAAATTGGTGCAGGAGTGAGTGTTGGCTTAGTCTGGGCCATTTCAGCCAGTACTGAATCAGAAGTGTGCTAATTGAGAGATGAGAAGTGTGTGGCCCATGGGTAGGGCTTGCAGATCTTGTAAGTTTGCATCTAGTAACCAAAGGGAAATTTGTGTATGTAAGAAGATATGCTGGATTTTATTTTCCTGTCCCCCTAGCAGCCAGCTGCAAACTTGTCTGGAAGTTACTGATAGTTTTTGCTGCAATTTTGTCTGGTCAAAAGCTAGCATGGGGGCCATGTTATTCTAGGAGTATCCAGTGAGATGATTTGTTTACAGGAGAGGGCAAATCCCACAGAGAGTGTTGGAGGAAGACAAGGTCCCAGAGGTTTGAGAGAGCTTGGTGGGAATTAGGAAACACAGCAGCAGCAGGGACAGGGTCACCTCCCAGCAGTCTTCAAGATCACTGTGACGGAGGTGGCCGAGCTCATCGTGCCAAAAGGGTGACCTCAGGGAGCACAGAAGTGGTGGGACGTGCTGGAGGTGCTGAATAGCTTGGGAAACTAAATACTCTTAGAGGGTTTTTTCTTTCCTTTTGTGCTCTGATGAAAAGCAGAGTCCAAATGCAAAATTCTTTCTCTGGGTCACATCCTGCGCTTGACTTTGGGCTGAGCAGAGCAACTGCTGGGGTTGAGGCAAACACAGCCTTGGTGCTGTAGGCTGTTACTGCCACTGGGAATTTCTGGTGTCCTACATTTTAAACCTAAAACTATGTTGCCAAAGAATTCTTCTCAAATTTTAAGTGTTTTTCACCTGAGCCCCATTTTTTCCCTGCCTTTTGAAGCAGGGGAACATCTCAGAGGGGTGCTTAGATGGAAGGAATTAAGAGTATTGGGTGTGCAGTAATATGGGGGAAACTTGACAGAAACTGGGGATTTGTTTGGGGTTTTTTAATATAATGTGCAACTGTGAGTGTGAATTTAGAATAAGACTGTCTCCTTGGGGATTTTTTTCAGTGTGAATGCTATTGGCTAGACTTCAGGTGCTTTGTCTTGGCCATTTTCTCCAAGGGATACTCCTATATAATTACAGTCTTGGTGGCTCACAGATGGAAACTGGGCAGAGAGAGAACACTGGAAAGGCACAAAAAGCTTTGTGGTTTCAGATGGAGCTAAAACTTGGGCTGCAGAACAAGAATTGCTTTGTGTTTTGGGCCTGGAGATGGGCGAGTGAATGCTAGAGAGTTGTTCAAGCAGTGCAATGTAGCCTCTCTTTCCTCTTGATATGCTATTTGCAAATGACTTAACTTTTTTTTTTTCTTAATAGAAGTATTTGCCTTTCATCCTTGTGCAAATATTCTGAGAATAAATGTCAGCCTTTTAAGACAAACGAGAGGGTTTCTGAAATGTGAAACAGATCATTACCAGTGTGCAAGTGTGAGATCAAGTGAGGAAGGACAGGATGTGGGTGGTCCTTAGTCCCTCCATGGCAGCTTGCCTGGTGGGATTTGGAGGAGGTGGGCTATGCAGGGCCATGCTCTATGGCTACATGAGCTGATGTTAACTTAGTAATACTGCAGTTCTTCCTGGTCTCCTGTCTGTATGTTCATAGACTGCTCCTTCCAAACCTGCAGGTGGAGAGGATGGGAGAGGAAAAAATTTGGAAAGGGCAGAGGACAGCATTTCAGATGTCAGGCTGTGGCATACTTACGTGATTTTATCTCCATTTCCCATCTTCTTTTCAGAAGCATTTGCCTGAAAAACTGTTGTAAAGGATACCAGTCCAGTTTGTCCATCCCAGTGCCAGGGAGAAAAGCTGCTAGCCAAGACATTTTGCCCTTTCTGATGTAAAGTCCTTGTTCTTTTTGTCACCAGTGCCTGTTGCATTTGCATTGGTTAACCTGTCATCTGACCTGTGGTTTTACCATGCCTCCCTCTGCTGATGCCCAGGGCAGTGACCTCCTGCACAAGGCAGTGGGGCTGAGCCCCCAGGGTGCTACAGAGGTTCTTCAGCAGCTCCCTCACTCACAGCCCGGCCTGAGTGCTCGTGGCCATAACACGCCTGGCCCCAGGACCTGATTTCCACATTTCCCAGCCAGAAGTGCAGTGTGCTGTGAGAGAGTCCCCTGTGTTCAGTGCCTTGTGCCTGGGGTGCCTGAGGGGCCCAGGTCTGGATCACGCCTGCGGGAGGACAGCTGCCCTCAGGCTGGGTTGTGCTTTCAGCATGCGGAGCAGTTTTGCCTTAGGGATTGTCTGGGTCCAGCTTGTTTGTCCACTGGCCCTGTGTGCCTGTTGAGTGTGAGAGACTCTGTCCCATGTGTCCTGAGCATGCCTGGCTTCACTGCCCAACTACTGCAGGACAGCTTCACATGCAGGTTTGCACCTGCCCCTACCATCGCTGGCCTGGACTTAGGGAAAGTAGGTCTCTGAGTTGGATCTGCTGCTCTGACGGAGCTGCATGGGCAAGGAAGCAAAGTTCTTTACATGCACATCTCCTTGCCCACACAAAATTTTCCAAGTAGAGCAGATGGGTGTACCTGGGAGTTTTTTGTATTGATGATAATTTCCAGGATTAGTGTGTATGACGAGGGTTTGCTCCATGCTCCACAAAGTAATTGGGAGGAAACTTTTTCATTTATTCAGGGAGCTGGAGCTTGCTTGCCCGATTTGCCATGGGTGGGTAAAGCTAATTTTGTCTGAGTCGGTAGTTTTGTCATGTGAACTGGGTGGAAATGGTTGCAGCCACAGAGGCCTCGTGCCTGGGTGTGTCGGGGCCCCAGTGCGAGCATCAGCTGGGTGCCTTTCCTGCTGCCAGGGCAGGGCTGCTGCAGAGGTGGGAAAGGGTTGACTGATAGATACTAAAAACTGCAGTGCTGAATCTTTTCTCATATAAAATTGAAGCCAGATATGTTGGAAAGTCAGCAGGCTGTCCTAATATGTAAAGCATTTTAACAGAGATGTGGTATTTCATATGCTGCTGGTGTTGCTTGAAAGTCACGCTCACCCAGCTACAGCAGGGATTATTTTTTGTCATCTCCAGCTTTTTGGAGGAAAGGGCAGAAACTGGTCATATGCATGTGATAATCCAGAGAAGAAAATAGATGCTAAACAATCTCTGAAACTATTTTATTGCTATGCAATGAATAACTGCTGCACATGAAGCTTTTTACTCTGCACCAGTGACTTAATAAAACATACTTTTATGATTTGGTCACCCCTTCCTGACTTTATATAAAAGTTGATATCTTTATCATTTTTATTTTTACCTGATACTAACCTGAGCAATGCAATTGAAATGCCAAAGCCTATGTATCTAATGCAGACTTCCCGTTTCTATAGCAACAAAACTCGACCCTGTACTTAATGAAGGAGTATTGGGCTGTGAGTAACTGTGACTTTAAGGTTTGAAAAAACAAACAGAAGCACTTCATATCTGGAGATTAGAGAAAACTGAAGTGACCTCTTTGCATAGAACAAAAAAAAAAATTCCTAGGCTTGGGATACTTCATTAGTAAGAATGAAACCATATTAATGTCATAAAGAGCTCTGTTTTAATCTTGTTTACCAAATTAAAATGTAAAAGCCTTTTGTATCATGTGAGAGTCTTTGAGGGCTTTTTCTCCCCCTTTCGTTTCCAAAGCTGCTGTATTTGTGGTTAGGCTAATGAAAACTTGGGCTGCCTTACAACAGATATCTTTTCCTTTTACACTGGCAAAAGTCCATCGGTAATTTTTGTATTGGCTGAAAAGAAATGGAGCAAAACATGTGGTGTTTAATCCTACATTTGATCTACAAGCTAGTTCCTGGTCAGTTAGTTGAAATCTGTGTTACAGTGATAAATGCAAACTGCAGGTTAGAGAGTGAATGAAGGAGCAGCTACCATCTCTTCCTATTTTCTTACAGCTTTTCAGTTAAAATTTTAATAACCATTAAATTCTAATTTAAAACCACCTTAGGAAACACCCCATAGAAAAGCAACAGTGCTGACAGCAATATATCACAAATGTTTACAGGCCTCTTTCTGTATCAGTATTCCAATAAATGCTACACAACCTTTGTGGCAGGTTTATTGAGCTAAAGTATTGGTCTGTGCAAGTGAATGTGGGCAAATGGGAAATATGAAATAGAGGCTTCTGTTGCAATCTTACTGGTAAAAAGATTTCCATGAGCCAGTCCAATTTTTGTGTTTGCTATTTTTGTGTGGCTTTCTAAAATTTTGTTGTTAGGCTGTGGTTCTGATAAATACATCTTCTGACTGAATAAAGACAGGTTTAAGGAAACATTTGATCTAGTGAACTGAATTTTATCTACTCACTTGTGACAAGACAGCTGAGGCAACCAAAGATGCCAGTGATGGTGGTAAATTGCCCCACAACAAAAGGAAGGATGGAGGGCAGGATAAGACAGATGGGAGGTTGGCTTGTTTTAAAGTTGATCAAGATAAGCTATTGGGAAAAGTAAACCTAGAAACAACACTGCTCAGCATAATCCAGCTTGGAATTGGCTGAGTCGGAGCTGTGAGCAGGTGGCATCCTGTTTGAGCTGGAAGTCTGCATCCTGCTGAGAGCTGTGCTCTTCTGCCTCCCAGCAAACTGTTTGGAGAGGCAGGTGGTGTCTCTGAGAAGTGTGAGAAGGCATAACCCAAGATCTTTGGCTTATGTTTAACTATACATTCCCCTTTAAAAATAAACACCTTATTATTTGGCAAAATGCTTCTCTAGGCAGAGACTGAAGGAAATCTGGCAAATGGAGCAGGTCTATGGAAGTTGCAAACCACAGACAGCTGTTAATGGGCTTCTCTAGAGTCTAAATAAGGGAGGAAACAAAATTTATTTGATTCTGCATAACTTTGACCAAAGCTCCTGAAGGGTATGAACTCCCTTCAGGTTTCCCAGAGACTCTCTGGAGGTGTCTTTGCTGCTGGGGGCTGATTGTGTGTGTCCTCTGTGTTTCAGGGATAGAGCTCTGTCCTCCCGGGCACCGGTTCATGATCACCATGGTGGCGAGCTTCATCGAGATGGCGGGGCAGTTCCTCATGCCAGGGCTGGCTGCCCTCTGCAGGGACTGGCAGGTCCTCCAGGCAGTCATCATCTGTCCCTTCCTGCTGATGCTCTTTTACTGGGTGTAAGTATTTCTTCCTCCTGCCAACAAGCTCTTGATGTTGGACTTGGGAGATGCTCCACTGTCGGGAAGTGTGTGTGCTTCACAATACACACGAGTATTTCCCTTTGTTCTTCCATTCACCCTGGGCAAAGGCTTGACTTTGAAATAAGTAAGAATAGCTTTATAACCTGCTGTAGCATGCACATATGCTGCACCCTGTGACATGGCAGGCGCTTGGGAGATAGTTCCCTTACACTGAGGTGAGGTTGTACTTTGTTATTGTTCTGGCTGTCCCTTCCCCTTTAAAGACTAAAATAGTTCTTGAGAGGATGCCTAGCTGTTGTCAAATTATAGCATGGCTATATTTTCCCTTAATACCTATGTTGTGGTTCTGGACTGACACTGTTGGTTTCTTTGATCCAAGAAAAGTTACAAATAACATCTGTCAGCCCTGGAACAAACACATTTGGATGTTTTGTGTGTGTGAGGTAGTCAGCCCTGAACTAGACTTGAGTTTGCCCAAATTAGCACATGCTATGCTGAAGTCTGAGTGGTTGTGCCAGGCGGTGGCTCAGGATTGTTCCTACAAGGAATTCCCCACTCCCAACTCTCTGCCTGTGGCACTGTGGTGTTGGTATGACTGTCCTGAGAGAAATAGGATGGCTTTCACCTTGGGTATTATACCAGGTCCGTCCCCACCTCACAGGGATTTATAAACATTCCAAAAAACTTTCTTTGTTGTTCTGTCTTAATAGTGACACGCAGTGGTGGCATAAGACAACAGAGGCTTATGAGAGCAGTGTTGTACAAAACCATAGCAATAAGAACACTAACAAGTCTAAAATATTTAGTCATTGTATACTGAGAAAAATGAGAAAAAAGGCCACTATTCTATGCAGGACCAAGCTTGTTATGTACCATGGTGAGCTAGGCTGCTAGTTGTAATGCCTGACAAGTTACAACATGTGAAAACTTGTTGCACTATGTAAGAGTTATATTTTTGTATTAACTTCTTACAGAGCCCTCCTGTGTTGACAGTTGTAACCCTCAGTGGGGATTTCACTGCTTATTCCCAAGGCAGACATGCCTCAGCATGGGCAAAATGTGCACTCAGGAGAGTTACAAGTCACTTGCAAGATAATGGCAGCGGAGGCAGGGGGTTACCCCTGTATTCCAACATATAACATTTAAATAGCCTCATCTTGACAGTTTTAATCTTGATGAAGAATGAAGTGTTTTTGTTAATCTATGATGCTGTTCTTCCCTCTCTTACATGCTGTATGTTATCCACATGCTGATCTGCTCCAAACTTTCATGTAGTAAAGCCCACCAGCTGAAATACTTGATGTCCACCACTGCATAAAACACAATATCAAACAGAATATTTACAGACATTTGTGTCCAAAAGGATGGTACAGTAATATGGAGATGCCTAATGAACATGGGGGATGGCATGGAGAACAGGTCTCAGGAGTCTTCTGGAGGCCACATGTTTTCCAGGTGGCTTTGGCAGGACCTCACACATTCCTGTTGCGAGGTCATTCTGGAGTGACATTGAAAGGGATAGGAAATGCTAAAAATTGTTCTATAATCTGTAAGAGCTCTGTGGATTTTTAGCTGTGCAGGACAGACAAACTGAGCTTGGCCCCCTTATATTCTGTGGAACATAGCAGCTTGATAAATGGTGGTAATAGCCAGAGGATCAGGATTTGTGTAGCCCAGGGTTTATGCATTTGTAGAAATGAACCTTGGTTGGGATTTAATTATACTGTCAGTACAGTATGTACTTTTCTCTTAGGCTTTTCATTTCCATCTGTTGCATATTCTCTGGGAAGTGTTACCATTTTATTACCTCTTTCCTCCCTTCCAAATGGAACGTGGACCCGCAGCATGTGTTACAGATAAAGGAAGAAAACGAACTGATTGGTAATAAAAGAAGAACTGGAAAACTGCACTGCTTGTTAATTCCCCATCATGCACCCAAAGCAGTGAGTCCAATAACAGATGCTGCAAATAGCCCCTGCGCTGCCTCCTCCTTCCTCTGTACTCTCTTTACTTCCATCTCCTGCTGTTTGCCCCTCTGGGCTGGGGCTTAGCCCTCTTCCCACTTATGGTTTTGCTTTTCTGTCAGCCATATGCATGTGGCAGGGCTGTACAGTGCCCAGGAGGTGCATGGCTGAGTGGATTGGGCAGCTGGGCGTGGATGGGGGAAAAGGGAGAGGCAGCAGGTTTGTCTAGGAGGGGTGGGCAGATGGGCTTGGATACAAAGGTATGGAGCAGATACCCCCTACTGAGTTCCTAGGTCATTCTGGAAGGGCAGAAAGGCACCAATGTAAGCCAGATATGGACACAGGGGTTTGGGACAGGTGTATAAAGATAATTTTATTGAAGTTGGACTCCTTTCAAGGGTCTGTGTGTATTAGAGCCATAAGGGAGGGGGAGCTCCAGTTATACAGGGACCTTATTCCTTCTCCCTCAAACAAAGGAAGCTCCAAATGGGATGATACCATGAATGTCAGTAAAGGAATCAATAATTTGAAATCAACTCCTGCCTCACTCTAACCAAAGAAGAAATGGGAAGAGGTGGCTGATATTTTTCTGGTGCTTTTAGATAGGATTTACTCACACTGAGACACAAAGTTGTAATAACTGGATTTGTTGACCTGGGGCAGACCCCTAATCGACAGCATATTGCAGCCTTTCCATAGATATCCATTTTCCATCCACCTTCACAGAATCACAGTTCTCCTTCCAGCTACATGTGGTACCTTCCTGGTCTTTGTCAAGGATTTTTGTCTCCTCTTAGGATTTCTCAAACTTAAGAACTTTTTTCCCCAGTCGTCCTCCTCTCCTGAGCAGCAGCAGCCGTGGAACAGGAGATGAAAGTTTAACCCTACCCACCCCCTGTTCTTTTCCTTAACTTTAAAAGCACGGCACTTTCCTTGCTGATGGAGGTAGCAGGTTATCAAGCAGCTGTGCTAGGAAAATACTGAAAACCAAAGTTCAGCACAAAGGAGTGCATGCATAGGCTGTGATTCACCAGGGACAAACTGTCTGCACATCTTGGAGCAGAAAGACTGAGGGAGCTTGGTGTACTGCTCTAAGGGAGACAAAAACAAAGCATGGAGTGGCACAGAGGGTTTGTGGTCCTGCTCTGTTTAAAACAATCCAGCTGATGAGATCTGCCAAAGGAATGACCCAAAAGGTGACCAAAAGCTGAACTTTGTCACATTAGCTCAAAAATGCACATTACTTTTCACACCCACACATATGCTAATGACTGAAGTCATCCAAATTCCAACCTAAACATGAAGTGACATCACCTGTAACTTTACCTTTTCCCTTTCCTCAAAGAAAACATTATAAATGTAGTTTAATTGAGGAAAGAGGTCAGAGGAGACTTCGCCTTTGTACCCTGGGACCGTCGATGGGCCGTACCTGTCTCCTCTCTCACCAGTGTTGTGTAAGATTCGAACACTCAGCAATACCAAGTGCTTCTTCAAGAAATTCAAAAAGCAAGCTTGTGTTCCTGATCATACTTTTAGTGCTACTTAGTCATCTCACAATTTAATGCACTTGTCAATGGCTGTGTTATTCATACTTTAAGTATTATTGGTGTGTGCTTCCACAGACAGTGTATTTATCACCAGAAACCCAAGAACCTGTATTCCTGTTGCACAATAAGTGACACTTTTGTGTCTGGGTGTGAGATTCATTGAACATGACCAGACTTCTGCTTTGGCTGTGAGAGGCCACTGGGTACAGCCAGGTTTAGTGTGTCACACTGAGAATTTGTGACCATGGGAATGTGGCTGGACTGATGACCTGGACTCAAGGCAGTCCACAGATTTTTTAAGTGTCCCTAAGGAACCTGTCACTGCTCAAACTGAGTGATGGAGCACCCAAAAGATGCTAGGCTTCAGCACTTCTAGTTTGAGAAACCTGCAGGAGACAGAAGATAAGAGGCATGTTTGTCCCCAACCTGTGATGCCCATCCTCCTGGCTCCTCTCCTTTCCCTACATGAGGGTTGTCATCACAGGACTTGTTGTTTGGAACCTGTAAGCAGATTGTTGAAAATCTAAAACTTACAGGCTGGTGGCTGAGGCTGTACCCCCTCCAGGGCCAAGCATGCAGTGATTTTGCATTAAAAAATTCTTAATTTTTTTAAAAATGCTTTTTCTTTACAAGACTTTCTGCTGAAATATGTGCCAAATCATCTGTGCAGCATGAGGGGTAGTAAATAAGCTGTCAAGCTGAATGGCTGTCATCACAGTTGATATATATTTTTATTGGCTGATATCATTTAGATTGCACTCTGCCTGATTTCTCTCCTTTTTATTTCTTCTTCCAAAAATACTTTCTCTGTCTCAGTTGGAGGCTTTGCTAAGATGTCTTCCAAATTGTATCAGCCCTAAGAGTATGATAATGGTGCAATTCACTACTTAGAAGTACACGAACTGGGCAACATCCACGGCAAAGATCAGTCCTTTGTGAAGGAAATTTGAGGTTTTATTATGCATTTGAAGTTAAAAGTGGTTGTTAAATTTGTTTTTAGTAAGGTCTTCACATGAAAAAAAATGTACTTAGAGTAAGATCTGAAAGTTTTCATGTCTATAGAAGTATGGGAAGTTTTGATGGTTTGTTCTAAGAGCTACATATTTCTTTTGGTTTTGTATTAAAATAAACTCATTTGGGAAAAAAAAGGGACAGTGACCAGTTTAGCTCATTAATCTGGTTAACATCAGCACTTGAAAGAAACAACTGGATTGAAAACTGACTTTTTAAACTGTATGCATGCATGTATTTTTAATGCAGCTAACAGAATATTATCTTTAGTAAGGGAAGCTTATCATCCTAAGAAGTAATTATTCTCTTTCATCTGTCTTTAAAAGAGAACCCAAATTACTTCTGTCAGCTGTTTTCTTTCTTTGGTCTGAATTACCATATGTGAACTGCTCATCTCATTCACTCCCTTCTTGGCAGCAAACGTCTATTGCAGACAGCACTTCTCATTTCTTTCAAGTTATATTAATGGACAGAGCACCTGGTTATAGGTTATAAAATTCCAGTGTGTCCTATTTCCATGTGATAGAATACTTCCTCTATGATTTGTGAATCAGGGTAGAAGGAAATATCATACATTTACACATTCTGAACCTGTTTTCCCTCTTTTCTATTTCAGAAGTTATTCTTCTGTATTTTGAAAAAATTATGTACCTTCTGAGTGGTTAAATGAGCAGCTAACACTACCGGTTCATCCTCTGACAGAAACTTGGAAGCAGCTCTAACCTGTTTTCCCTCTTTAAAGTATTTTCCCAGAGTCTCTTCGGTGGTTGATGGCTACACAACAGTTTGAGGCATCCAAGGAACTGATCCTTCAGTTCACGCACAAGAACAGGATGAACACAGAAAGCGACATCAAAGGAGTGGTGCCTGGTGAGTTGGACAATTGCAAATGCCCCAGCTCTTCTCTAGAGGCTGCACGTGATGTTACTGCCCAGAATTAAATTATCTATTTATTGCCTGCAAATCATCTCATTCATTTGTTCACTCATTCATTCTGCTTTTCTTGAAAATCCATTCCAAACTCCAGCACTTGTGTTAAAAACTCCATGGCCTGTTGAACAGTCCTAGTAATTACAGTCTTGTCTTGCAGTGCCGTGTGTCTTTAGAGACATCTCTTGAAGAATTTTACCACGGCTACAAGAGTGCGCCTTCAGCTCTGTGTGCCTCTGGAAACTGTGTTTTAAGGAAGCTGCTTGCTGGGATCCTGCCATCACCCAATACTTACTCTGTTGGTTTGGAGAAGCAGCAGCACTCAAACTCCCTATTCTTAAGTGCCTGCCCTATGGGAAACTTAAACCACACTAGAGCTTCTCTTGAAAGCTTTACTCCAAGAGCTGTTTTACTTTCCTCTCCTGCATCATCTGAGTGATGCTGCTTTAGGGATGGGGGGGTGCTGCAAGGGACAGTGGTAGGGTGCAGTTTTTGCTAGAGATTCTAAAGTAGGAATTCCTTTTAGAAAGAGCTGGCTCCCCTCATCGCCAGAATTGTCACTGAGATTGCCAAGATCCTGTCTTGCAGGCTGCTGTGCAGAAGAGACTCTGTGCATGTGTGTGTGTGCATTTGTCTAATTACAAGAAAGGCAGAGTTTCTGGATCTTTATCTCACCAGTGGACCTGTCAGATTTGGTTCAGGCTCCCCTTTTCCTTCTCACAGGGTTGATTCTACCCATAAACACCCATTTTGCACTGTCATTTGCAGTCTGTATCAGACTAGCCACTTGTCAGAAAATGGTGGAAACAATTCCCCCACTTTTCCAACACTACTTGCTCTGACCCCAGGGGCTGCAGGGGAGCATCAGCCAGTAGCTGTGCCAGTGGGTAGAAGTGATGCTTCTGCCCTTGTCTGATCCTTGTCGAAGGCCTCTGGGGTAACTGCAGTTCCTGTCAGTCAGTGTTAAAGGCATCAGTCAGCACTGGAACAGGCTCAGTCCAGGAGAGAAAACTGTCACCATTAACATCAGTGCCTAATGAATGAAGCAGGCTCCATCAGTGAGGGATGAAAAGCCCAGTTCAGGATCTCTGGTATTCATACCCAGGTCTTTGGAGTGATTTTTGGTGCAGTTGGCACACTGGTGTTAATTAGCCGGTTTGCATGTAATTGTGTGTCTGGGGTTACAGTTCTTGGATCTGCATCACACAACATGGCTTTGCAGTGTAAATGCCATTTTTCTGGTAAAGTTCTGAAAAGCATTAGGGATGTGTGAGCCGTCATGAACCTGTTGATCTGCATCCCCCTCACCTCATTTTTGCAGATCTTCCTCAGAATAAATGATGGATCTTGAGAAATGAGGGGTCCCTGAGACAAGAATTGGCCTCGGAGTTTCCCAGCCAATTCCTAAATCTGGCTTTTGTCAGTCAGCTTCTTGAATTTACAGATGAAATAAAATGTATTTTAGGGGAAAGAAAAAACAAATTACCTGAGTTTCCGTTAAGGAAAATTATAAAGACACAGCTGTGTGCTGGAGGGATTTATTTAAGCCATGTATAATGAAGTAACCCATGGAGGAATGCTAAATGTCTAAATGGATTTATGACTATTATTTGTGGCTGATTACTTTTCTCAGCAGTTTCATGGTAAGAGTACACTCCTGTTTAAGGAGGGGACTCCCTTTCATGTGAAAAAACAGAGCATTATTTCACGTCTTGATACTATGGGTTCTCAAGCTGCAAATACATTTAGATATAACAGTTGTCAGTACAACACCACTTGGAATTTATAAATTATTCAGAACATGGTCATTTCTGCCTCCTTGATGATGAGATTGTTAGGGTTTTTTATTATTTCTTCCCCCACATTTTCTCTTTAAACTCTTTCTGCAGCCCCACACTTAAAGGCTTTTCTGATGCAGCCCTGGAGGGAAGCTGCATTTCTGTAGGAAGAGAAAGAGAGGAGCACTATCAAAAGAATGAAATAAGATTAACTACAAACTCCTGAAGGAAGGACCACCTCTCTCATTCTGGGTGCATGGGGCTGTTGGTGGTCTGAGTGAGGACAGGAGAATAGTGGGATTCTTGAATTAAGAATGTGATCAAGCTGCAGGCTTTGTATCCTACCGTGGGTCAGGAAGGAGAAGGAACCCTTTCTCTGCTCCTGCGGGCTGTAGTATCATGCCCATAGTTGCTCTTGCATGGAATGGGTAAAAAACTGGTGCTTGCCTGGGAGAAAGGATGCCATTGAGCCTGATGCAGATATCCCTTGTTTTCCCTTGATTCCATTGTTGAGCTTTCCTATCTGTGTGGAGGGATTTTTGTTTGTGATTTGTTTTATTCTTTGTTTTCCATCTGAAAGGGCTGGAAATTGTTTTGCTCTAGTTAGGGGCCATTGTTTAAACATTGTTGCTGTTTATTATTCCTCACTGCATTGTTGTAACATCCTCCTGTGATTGAATTACTCCCAATGCATTTAAATGATAAACTGCTCACTTGCAGTCCCTTCCAGCTGAAAATCCCTCTGAGTTTACTCATAAATATCAGTCAAATTAATGTATCTGCTATAACAGATCATTACAGGTGTTACAGGAGCGTCATATATACCTATTTTGGTGCTTGATATGAGTTCCATAGTAAAAAGAAGCAGCATTCAAGAACACAGAGTATTTCTGGGATGCAAGAAAATTTAATTTTGAATTGCTCTCCAAGCAATGAGCAGGCTGATTTTCCTTTCTGAAACATCACACCATTCCCACTGCCTGCTGAAAGCTTTTGCTCATCCATTTGGCTACACTGCCTGTAGTGGGGAGTGCCACCAACCATCTGTAGGGCCTCTTTGCTCCCTGGGGAGGTGGCCCATGTGTGAGGTTGAGGAGGGGGGAGGAAAAAGGAAGCAAAACTTATCTGCTGTTTTTGACAGTCCTTTGGGTTGGAGGGGTTGCCAGTGCTCTCCTGGGAGATGTCTCTAAAGACGACAAGTCAAAGTCCAGACTGTGATCCAGCTGCAGCTGAAAGGTCCAGCAGCTGCTGTAACAACCCCTGCCAGGAGGAAATGAGGGTGGGCAGCTGATGGGCAGTGCCCAGCCAGCAAGATGGAGTGGGAGTGTGCTTACATGGGGAAAAATTTAAAGGGAAACAAAGGATGGTGATAGGACTCTCAAGTGTTGTACATTTACACTGGCCATATCTTCAGTAGCCTGTCCCCGGGCTGATGTTGGTTGATGTTGGAAAAAGGGACCTTTTTCCTCAGCAGCTTTAAGTGGCTTTGTTTTTGAGTGCTTGGTGTACCTGGTGATTTTGGGCAGGAATCATTTGCCTTTATAATGAGATTTTTGAGTTTATGTGGTTGCATTTTCTTATTTAATGCGTAGGAAACATAGTTGAAATAGACCTGGTTAAATTACCTCTAGTATGTTTTGGCTCAAAATTTCAGCAGTTGGCTTTAAACTTCGCCATCTTTTAGAAATAAATGTTAAAATCTGTTTTTGCATCAAGGAAATTATTTTTATTCAACTGTGTATTGAAATGTCATTTTTAAAACAGTCTTGCTGAATTTTGTTGACAAATATTTCAAAGCATTACCCAAAAAAGTCAGCTTCAATCATGAGCAAATTAAATATTTTGATAAATATTCAGTACAGATTTCTCACTACCAGTTTCTTCAGAAATTTCACCATCTCTTCCTTGTTCCCCTGTGGAATGAGAACCAAACATACATTTCAGTGCAGCTGCAGGACAGTCATTTTGACCTTAGTGTCATAAATGCTAAAGGAGGTATGATTGTTTAACAAACAGGAGAAAAGAGTGTTCAGGGCAACTGGAAATCCTAAAGCACCAATCATCCTTGCACCTTTTAAAGGTGTGTTACACTTCAGGTGGCTTTCATTATTTTTGTAGAATGAATTCTTTTTCTTTTTGTGGGGTTGAAGGGTCTGTTTGTTGCTTGGAACAGATTGTCTGCTCCAAGCTGACCTTGGCTGCACCAGCACCCAGCCCTGCCGTGTTTGGGTGTGCAGGGAAAAGCCCTGTTTGGAAATGCTCCACTTGAGACACTGCTGTATCAGCAGCTACCCAAGTGTCACACGTGGTGCTTCCATGGAAACCCACCCCTGTGCACTTCTCTTTGGCTTCCCCTGTGTGGGGAGACACTTCAGGTGTTCCTTAACATGAAAACAACTGCTCGGCCAGGCTGGAAAACAAAGCTCCCTTTTTGCTCGTCTCTGGATGGAAACACAAACCAGAGGTGCTCCTGTGGGCAGAGAGGTTATAGCTGTTCCTTCCTGAAATTCACTTCTAAGCTTAGAGAAAGAATATTGATGTAATCACAAAAGGTGGACAGCACCCAAATAGTTGCCAGTACTTTAACAGGCAGGACACAACCTGGAGAAGATGAAGGGGGTACGGTGGTGATAAGTACTCTGTGTATATGTGTGTGGATTGCAGTTAGGAAAGCTGTGGTTTTCAGGAAAAAAAAAATTATCTTTCACCTTTCTTGCTGCTGAACAACATGCTGCCATTACTTTTCTTTAAACATAAGCTATTTTTCTGTTTTGTTTTGCTATATGTATTTTTTTCTTGTAAGCATGAGGCTTGAATCTATGTCATTATGTGCATTTTCTTTTTTCACTGGATAAATAGCAGAGGGAAGGATGAAAATGCCTTATGTCTGAAAGCCAGTCTTTTTCCCTATAAAGCTTTACTCGTATCCCTAGACCATCACACCTATCACTACACTACTGGTTTAAAGCTTGTGATAGGTGAATACTGTATTAGCTGGAAAAGAAAAGCAAGTTTCCTGGCTCCATAATACAGGTGAATCCATGTGATAGTGAAGTACAATCCTGCCAGATGTCCTCCTTTGCCAGATCATGTTTCTTGGGTGTTTAATGGTGCTGAACTTAAATGTTCCATGCAACTCCCAGAGGTCAGGTAGATGTGGGAAATGTAGTTATAACAGTTCAAGGTGCTGCTTGAAGGCAGTTTGTCAGCCACAGAGATTTCTGTCTCAAAATTTAAAAAAGAAATAGCCAGCCAGTGATTTTTGTTGTCCTCTTGTATGTTAAATCAGTTTCAGGAGGGTCTGGGTTTCTCCTGCTGGGCCCCTGTTGTCCCGTAGCAGGAACTGGTGGAGTTTGTGCAACTCTTTCAGGATATGCTGTACATGACAGCGATTAACAAAAATAAAATTGGTCAGTTAGGTCCTCTTCTCCTGGCTGGGTCTACAGTAAAGGAGGAGGAGAGCCCATGCATGCCTTGACTCTATCCTTAGCAAAGGTAGTAGTGATTTCTGACAGTATAAGGTTTTGAAGGGATCAGGAGGGAATGGATGCACTCCACCGAGACCATGCCTTTTGATGCCACTGGGAAAAGCCAAATATGCTAGAAAATTTAAAAGGGAAAAAAAAAAAAAGAGAGAGAAAGAAGAGGGGGCTGTCAGCCACTATTTCAGTTTGAATGACTCTCTCTCACTAGTTGAGTCCTCTGCAGGCTCTCGCTGGCTGCACTCCAGCCTGTTGATTTGTGCCCCGCTGGCACACTGGCTCTTTGTGCACAGTGCTACCTATCTTCCCAGAGGAGCCAGATTTACAGGGCAGGAACCATGTGCAGAGGGCTGGCAGCAAGCCCTGGTGCTGCTGGCACTTCACCAGCCCACAGGCACCAGAGGGGAGAGGACTTGGTGAGTCCGGATGTGGATGTGAAGGGTAGGAGGGGAGACCTTGGGAAGCAAGTGGAAGTGGAGAGTAGTAAGTGACTATAGAAGAGAGGAAATAAGAGACTTTTAAAAGTTGTGGGAGCAAAGAATAAAGACAGTTGGAGGGGACTTAGAGGGGCAAGGGCAGCAAGGGACTGGGGGGGAAGTAATGGAGGAAGAACATTCTGTAGAGGAGGAACAGAGGAGAGCTAGAGCATGGAGACCAAAGGGGCTGCAATCATTTGCTTCTCCCTCCTTCTAAAGCAAGGCTCTAGGATTCAGTCTCAGAATTCTTCTTTTGCAAAATCCACTCCTAAAATGTTTGCTCCACCCCTCCCTGCTGCCCGACTCACTTGCTCAGCTTGCTGAGGTTCCCTCCATAGCTCCCACAACAGACAGCAGCAATGCATTTGTGGGCACCTGCAACCTCCCGATGGCCACAGCTCCACACAAGGACATGGGAGGTGCTCTTTGTGTTGTTGTTGGGGTTTTTCTTAACACTGTTGATGTTAGAAGAATGTAAGCATTGACAAGTCATGCTCTGGGAAATGCAAGAAGTCAGGTTGCCTGGGCAACCCCTGCTTGGCCTCCTGGCATGAAGGCATGATGATACAGCCTTTAATAACATGATTACAACCTATTTTTTCCACAGGGCATAGGATGGACGAATCAGTGCATAGGATGGACGATGATGTGGGAATGAAGCTGTTGTCTGTTCCTCATTTGTTGCAGAATTTGGAAGGTGTGTAGTGAATGAGGCAGAGGGTTGCAGAACGAAAGAGGACAGTGTTGGGGAAATGAAGCTCAAGAGTTGTACTCACTCTCTGGGCGTGTCAGGGATGTTCCTGTATTTTTTCCCTGGAATCAGGCCCTTTCAGTGCTGTCACTAACCATGGTTTCTTCTGTCTCTAGCATGTAATTCTCGGGCTTGATTTGTAGAAAGATGGGAGCATTTATATCAACCCCTACAACGGGTATTGCTGCATGATTTTTTCTCATTCTGGACACAAATCCTCTGTATTTTATCTCCCCGCCTGCAAAACAGGAGTAATCTTTGCCCTTACTCTCAAAAGAAGGTGGTAGAGATGATTTCATTTGCATTTATGAAATATTCTGACAGCACTGTAGGAATGTCTCTAAGGAAATCTATGATTTTTTGTACTCACTGGGAAGTTTGGATAATGAGGCTGAAGGGTACATGTTGAATGGGAAAGGTAGAGATGTCTTTAACACCTGTCCCTTGGATGACTGCAGTGAACATTCTGGGGGGAAACTAATGTATGATCATCTAAGTGCTGTATCATAATGCACATGAGCGATTGAAGATTGCAACAGCAACCTTATGTCTGACTTTTCGATCTTTCTTGAATGTAATTAGAAACAGAGGATTTAAATAAATAATTACAATCATTCCTTAGCTGTTATAGTCCTAGAGTTAGAGTTGCTCTCGTGAAAGGAGGTTCATTTTAGATGCTGTTGGTATTTATGTCCAGTGCTTTTGTAAAAAGGCCATTCCAGTCTCCATATTCCTCTTGTGCTGAGGGTACATTTTTGCAGTCAATTCAAATACACTGTAGCTGTCTGGGTTTGTTCTTTTTTCCCTTTCCCATTTGCTCCTGTCTGTGCCTATCTTAAATCTCTTCTTCCTCATGCTATATGAGAAGAAAGCAGCCCTATTCCTGTACTGAGATGAACTTCTCCATTATCTCCTCTCCTTTTATAAATGGGCTTGCTGGAGCTTTAGTTTCTCAAATATTGATGACCAGAATTGTGAAAGAATTCCAGTATTTCATTGTCTGAATTGCAAATACCTCATAGCTGCTTTAAACTGGTGCCATATAGTCACTTATGTTCAAGTAGTACATAACCAAGTCCAACAGGTTTTGCTTATCTTCCACCAGAAACATTCCCCCTTAATCACTGAGAATTTTGCCTTGTGTTGCACATTTTCACTTGATTTTGCCACACACTGGGTCTCAAGCTCATCCAGTTCCCTCTGACGGCCCATTTGCATTGTACTTCCCTTTGACAGTAAAGCTGTGCCTCACTTTGTCCCCAGCAGACCTTATTGGTGCAGTTCTGCGGTTTTTGCCAAGCTCCCTACTCAGGTTATTAAACAAGATTTAAAAAAAAAACAAAAAAAACCTTATAAATAAGACAAGTCATCTAATGTCCTGCCACCCGTTCATGATTTCTATTTTTCTGTGCCTTATTGCTCTCTGCCCATCAGTCAGGATTTTTCCGACCTCATAATTTCTGTATATGGCTTGAGAGCTGGACAAAGGTCCTGGAAGGTATAAATAAAGCTGTGTACCAGTAAGTCTGCCTGCCTGAGAGTAGATTGCTTCACCTCTGTGTTTCGGACTGGTCCACCTCCTGCTGCAGAGCTGTCATGCTCCAGGGATTGATTGAGTCTCTGTGCTAGGCTTCCATAGATCTTTTCATGTTCAAAGAGCTACTGACAGTATCGTTTAGCAGCCAGAAAAATCCAGCAGAAGTCCATCACCACAGGACACTTGTCATTTTGGACATAAATTTTCAGCGGCTTGATTTGGGCTTTTGTCTGTTTTGTCTATGCCAAGTGATGCAGAGATGGGTGGCTTCATCTGAAGGCTTTAAAGAGACTTTCTGATTTTGAAAGGCGTGTTCCTGAAATGCAGAGGGTCCCATGAGAATTCAGCAGCGTTGTGACTTGGAAGCTGGTAGGGTTCCCCTTCCCATGAGACTTTTAAAGTCTGCCAGTGAATAGTTCTAATTTCCACTGAGATATAAAGAGTTAGCTTGCTGACAGTTTCCCTGCCGAGCCCCTGAATAGGAAGCCTAGAGTGTGTGTGGGCTCTGGAGTATGGGAAAACTTATTAGGGCCCTCTGAATAAATGGATAGAAATATTTCTATGTTCCACACTCTCCCTTTTGGTGAATCAAAACTGAAACATTTTATGCAAATTCCTTCTGTACTGGTAACTTTGGTGTAAAATCAAGGAGTAAAATGGGAGTACAGGGATTTTTTCTGGTGTTGGTCCTGAGAGCAATAGTTTACTTCCATGAGGTTTTAATAGGCTTTGGCTTGACTTGTGATATCTTAACTTTGACCTATGAAGTCAGTCAGCCTGAGAGCTGTCACTCTCCTGATGCTCATCAAAGTCAGTCAGAGCAGGTCCTTTCATGCAGGCAGGCTCCCTCCAAAGACAGGAGGTCACTTACATGAGAGCCAATTCTGTAGCTTCTTTTTTGCAAGTCACATAGCTTATTTGTTCCTATTGGAATGATACTTTGGTTATTGCAGGTCGTTGATTTTGCAGTGCAGTGGGGATTTTTGGCGAATATCTCACTAGTATTCATAGAAACAAAGGAAGGAGAAAGCCATCAGAAAGATGGATTGTGTTGGAGACTTGGAGACAAGCTATTCATCTAAAGCAGGTGACTTAGGTTTGGAGTTTTAACAGCATCGTAGAGGGATGGAGGTGTAAATAGCTGGTAGAGTCACAAGGCTCTCAATAAAAAGCCAGGTTCTGGTTTGCGTTCTTTGTGAGGTTTGAGGCCAGATTCTTTTTGCCCTCTTTTTTGTGCCTTTTTTTCTCCCCTCCCTTTCCCCCCCCTTTTTTAGTGCTTGTAATGCTCTTACATCTGGAATGGAGACATTTTTGTATAATGCTGCAATGTATCCATGGAACATAACCTTCATGAGAGCAGAGGCAAGGGTCCACTGCAGAAAGCCTGCCACATGAGCAGGGTAGAGAAGGGGTGAGCTCCCCTGTCATGTGTGATCCTCACTGCAGCTGACATCAGAGTTTGACAGTTCACATAGCCAAGTGAGCCTTTACTTGAGGGCAGAACAGCAGGAAAAACACGGATGGGAACTACTAGTTCAGAAGCACTGATTTATGAGAAAGGTTAAAAGGGTGGGGCTGAGTGCACGTGAGAAAGATGCATGACAATAAACAAAGAACATGTGGATTATAGGAGCCCTGATGTATGAACAAAGCAGGAGTGGAGGGCAAAATAATGTTTGGTTGCAAAGAATAGCGTAGTGAAGTTGAGTATTGCTTCTCTTGATTTTATTGAGTTGTGTCTCTGTACAGCATGTATTTACAATTAAGTCTACTCTCAATCCTGAAAGAAAAAAGTAATAATTTCTCTGAGAAACAAAAAACCAGAAAACCCAATCACACTAAGAAAATCTGAAGAATATGGCATATGTACCTTCTGCTGACAGAGGATGAGATGCTTTACTTTATAGGTCAGATCTGGTCATTCTTAGTTTGAGAGTGAACCCTTTTGTCCACATGAAATCTGTGCAATATTGTTGTTCTGGTAGTGATTTTCATTGTTGTCCTTCAGCTGAAATGGTGAACACCCGCCAACAGCCTTTCAAAACCCTTGTGCTTCCTCTAGTGTTTGCTTTGAATTTTTGTAGAAAGTTTGGCCTGGGCCTAATCATGAGCTTTACAATTATGTCTTATCTAACTGCTTCATTGTTCTGAATTATTTTGTTCCCACTTATTCCTTTATAGAATCTTGCTACAAAAATGATTTTGACCTTGTTCTTTGAGATTAGGTTCCATTTTTTTTATTACTTATATTTTAATACGGCCCTGATCCATTGCTGAGGCTGAAGAAGGCTTCCGTAACACAAATATTAATTTAACCAATTTCTTCTTTTGCTCCACCTTAGTTTTTCTGCTTTTGTGAGCTTCATGCTGCATGGATTCTGGAGAGAAATTACTATTATCAGATTGTTAAGAAAGTAGTATAGCAATATTCTGCTTGAGTACAGTCACTAATGTAAAATACCTTCTGCTGCTTTTGTCAGAAGCCTTCCCAGTAGTTACTCCAGAGAGAAGACCTGGAGTGACCTGTGAGCAGTTAATAGCTCAAGTATTTGCATGTGAATAGTGTTTGTTTGATTTTTTTTTTTTTGTGATGCACTTTTCAAATAATAGCTGGCAAATGCAGTTTTTGTTTTTAGTATAGTTTAGTTTGTAAATTCAGGTGACTTTTTTTTTAAATACACACACACACTCACATACCCCAAGCTTGCTTTTATTTTCTCCTGTCTTGCATCTCTTTAGGAAGTTGCTATTCAGCAGAGTAAGGCAGAGGTCAGGGCAGGCCAGTGTGGGCAGCTGAGGACACCCAAGCTCATTGCGAATGCACGGAGGGAACACGTGCGCCCTTCACAACAGGGTCATGCTGCTGCCCTTAAACACAGGCAGGCTAGAAAGCAGCTGTGAAAGCCTTTACCCCAAAAAACAGACCTGGTCTCTGCTCTTGGAGGGCATTATTTTTGTGATGCTTCTTTATAGCTAAAGCTTCTCCTGCTTTTATTGGACTTGTTGCTCACTGATCCGGTAGCTTGGAAACAGTGGCTGCTTTGGCACACTTAGGTAGGTGTTTGAGCTCTAATTTAACAATAATTGGGAAATAAGTAGTGCCCTTCATTATTGTCCCATGCCAACAAGGGTATCAGATGCAACATTTGTAAGGCTTGTGTGTTATTTCAGCATAGCAAAGAAAAGTTCACTTGAAGCTGCCCAGCACTGGAAAGACGTGGTGGGGCTTTAGTTCTGAAATGCAAAGACACCATAGCTGCTGATGCCCAACGATTTTTCTTTAAGGAAATGTCTTAACATTTAGGACATTCATCAGAAAAATTTTAAATATTTGAAAAGGGAATGATGGATGAGCTGACATAATGTCCTAGCCACTTCATTCTGAAAGTTGCATTTGAACAAACTTCAAAAGATTACCCATGAAAAATGAGTTCGAGCTCCAGTCTTTTCCATGGTGTTTTAGGTATGCATTGCACAAAGGGAGCAGAGCCTGTAGCTGCACGAGTGCACTCCTCCCTGTGGAGGGGTTTAAAAATTAACATAATCCTGAAGTTCTTCAAGAAATTTGCTATCGTGCTTGTTGGGGGTCAAGCTCCATACTGCTCCCACTTTACATACACATTTTTAACTGGGAGAAGGTTTGGTGTTTGAAGGAATTCTTGTCTTTTTCCCCAAGAAGATAAAGGGAAGCCTGGAATAAAAGAAGGAACCTTAAGTTCTGCTTTTTTATAGTTCCTGTTAATGTAATCAATAGTGTTCTGCTCTCCAGAACATCCCTCATAATATCTTAGTTCACAAGTAAATCTCCTTCTCATTCTCCTCAGTGAAATGATAATTCCGATTTGGTTTGTTTCAGAGCTGGAAAAGGAAATCACCAGGAGGCCGAAGAAAGTCTGCATTGTTAAAGTGGTGGGAACAAGGAACCTGTGGAAAAACATCGTAGTGTTGTGTGTGAACTCGTAAGTCCAGTCTCTTTGTTTAAATAGTTGTGTGGTCAGTGAACTGGAGCAGCAATGGGAAATGATGAGGGAACTCCACTATTTCCTACTGTGGGACCCTTCACTAACATCTCTGATGAATGATCCTAGAAAAACACCAGCTGTTGCAGGGAACCATATTTTTTATGGCAAACGTGGAGGTGCTCATTGGCTGTTCCAGGCAGCAGAACCACATCTTCTCAGGTGCTGCAACTGCATTGCTGTCGCCCATGGTGACATGTGCTGATGGGTGCTCATGCATGCAGGCATCCACTTGGCATCCCAGGTGGGAATTTTGAAACCATTTTTGCCCCAGGAGTGCAGGTTCAAGTTGTTGACATCTGATAGACTGTGGTGCAGAGGAAGATGTTTCTTGCCAGTAAATGTAAGTTGCTCCCTCATATAACAGCTGTGCTTGGTTGGTCTTCAAAGGCAGATTACAAAGTGCCCAAATTATGTACAGTGGGTCACAGGGAGAAGGTGCAGTCTCCAACAGAACAGTGTGATGCTTGCCTCCTAAGGCTTCCGTTTGGACATGCTCATGTGGGCAAAAACAAGCACCAGCCTGGGGGTTTTGCAGGTTACAGGCTCTGACACCTTCTGTCCAGAACTGAACACCTTGTAAAGAGGAAACACATTGGCTTGCAAATTCTGGAAGAGCACTGGCAGTGTGTTTTCTAATTTTTCCATCCTATAAAATGCCCATTTGAATTTTTTGGTTTTTTGGGTTTTTTTCAAATGGGAGGTGGGGATGGAGAAGACTGGGAATACCCTTTCTCTGCTAGGTTTCAAAGTATGTAGCTCTCTTATGGCTTCTCCTTCCTCACTTCAGGGCGCTACTCTGCAGCCCTCCTGTTAGCAGGCTTATAGATCAGTCACCACCCAGAGGGAACAGCCCCTGTGCTGGGCAAAATAGTCACCCAGAGGCACACAGACTTCAGGGGTCAGTCCCCAGTGTCATTGGTTGCAGAACCAAATCTGGGTTTACGAGTTTTGTGTCTCTCTTCCACCCACCAGTGAGAGACTCCCTCTGTCCAGAAAGAGTGCTTTCTCCTTAGGCTCACCAAGTACATTTAATAGACAGTGTTAAATGTATTTGTGAAAACTATTTACATGGGGAATTCTCCCCTTCTCCCTCACCCACATTAATTTGCATGTTTGGAAATTCCCTAAATCAGAACTAGGCAGCCCAAAGAATAACTTCTGGCATTAGTACACACAGGCTGTTTGCCATCCAAGCAGAGCATGAAGCAAATGTACCTCCAAGGAAATAGATGTCATGTTTGTTTTTAAGGGGTGAAAAAAATTTCATTTTACTTCTGTTATTCCTGTTAGACAGGACTGTGCTGAATTTTTTGGTACGTGGAGGAGGAACTTTTTGCAGGGAACAAAAAGAAATTAAGGGAGACAAGGATTTAGTTTTAAAAGTAACTATTCTGAGCTGCTTGCCAAGTTAAAAGAATAGAATAATTCTTAGGGAACAGGCTGGAAAGCAAAGTCCAAATGATACAATAATTTTCTTTATAGGTCATGGCCTCAATAGCAACTTCTGCAACTGTGTTCACATGCATAGAAAAGAAAGACTGAGGAAAAGCTGGTTCACTCTGCCCTTTTATTGCTACTCTTTTGCTGATTAATATTTCTCTTGTGGGAGGAGTCAGCTATTATTTAGTTATTCAAAGCAAATGTCATTTCTGTGTAACTTGTATTAGGTTTTTATCAGGGGCAAGGTGTTTGCTATTGCATGGGATTTTGAACTAGAGCATTGATTCACAAGTTTGCGAGAGAAACTCCTCAGGCCCTGGGCCATCATGCACTCAGTGACTGCATATCCCCCCAGCTGTTTCCATGCTTATTTGGATATCCAGTTTACACTGACAGCTTCAAATTCCTGACCTTTAGGAGGATGTAAGTGCATCAGTGTAATGTTCCAGCCTTTTTTTTTTTTTTTTTTTCCCCCCTCAAGACCTGGATCTGTGCCTCCCACTCTCTCAGGCACTGTTAATTTGTGCCATGAGATGTGTCTTGTTTAAGTGCCAGGGACAGGAGGTTCTTCCTGGCAGAGGTACTTGGGCTGTGATGGGTGCAGTTGAGAGCACTGAACTCTCCTGTTGCACCCCTGCTGCTATTTTGTACCACATCAGGGGTGATGCTGGGGCTTCTCGTCTGACTTTTGTACCTCCAGCCCTCTGCTCTCTTCCTTTTTTTTTTTCCTTTTCTTTTCTATTTTTTGGAGATGCAGGAGAAGGGGGTGTGAAATGTGATGGTAAGATGTTGATCAGTGTCATCTCAAAGAAACTTTTTAAAGAGGAGGAGACGCATTGTCACGAAGGGTGGTGTAAATGCGTAGACTGAACTAGAGCTGGTTGTTTCATAATTGTAATAATCATTGCAGCACATACAACTTCAAATACTCCTTTCTTAGGGGCTTTCAGTTTTAACAGGCTAGCTTGGGAAGTGAGGTGTAATGCTTGTATTTAGTATGACCAAATGCCACAGGCAGGTGGGTGTTCCTGGTGTTTGCTGTCCAAGCACAGAGGTTACTTGTCACAGCAGTGCGGGCTCTGTAGCTGTCAGCAGGTGCACCAGGAACAGAGAGATGTGCTCCTCTGGGAACAGGATTTCTCAAATACAATGAGAAAACCTATCACGCACTAGGAGTTCTTCTCAGGTTCCCCATGCCTTGATCTTACCATGAGCAGCAGCTATATGAATAAAGCCAGCAAATATTTGGTTGAATTGAGATTTTTTTTTTTGGCTTTGCTTCTTATTATCAATGCTTCTTTTCACAGTAGCACCTAGAGATAAGTTTATTAACTTAAGGTGTTGTGTTCCTGCAATAATGCCTCCCCACACTGAATTACATTGCAGTGTGTGTTCTGCCCTCTCAGCAATGTCTCTCTTGCCCTCTCCTGTTTCCCCCAGGCTGACTGGTTATGGCATACACCACTGTTTTGCAAAAAGTATGATGGGGCATGAAGCGAAGATGGCGATTACCCACAACTTCTATGCGGACTACTACACCATGGCTGGGATTGCGCTGGCATCCTGCCTGGCCATGTGCCCTGTGGTCGGGTTCCTGGGCAGGAGAGGAGGGCTCCTGCTCTTCATGATACTTACAGCTCTGGCATCGCTTCTGCAGCTGGGCCTTCTCAACTGTAAGTTGGAGATGAGAGCTTTTCGGGATCATGCAAGCTTGACATGCAAATAAGGGCCCAAGAAATACCAGCATTTCCTTTGCTTTTCCCAGATTTGTCATGTGATACACCTGCATAGTTTCAGAATCCAAGTTTGTTTGAAGGTTTCCCCAAACACTTGTTTCTCAGGCTCGTTAACAAAAGGCATTGTATTCTGGATGATCCCCATGGCGAAGCTTATTGAGCATTGGTGCTGTATCCGGGATAGTCACCAAGAAAACAAACAAGGAAACAAGAAACGCTTTCAATTTTATTTTAGTGAAATAGACCCCAGGGAAAGGGCTGTATAGAGATTGGGAAGGGAAAACTTTCCCACTCAAGTCTGTTTCTCAAGTGGCCTTTAAACCATGCAGAAGTTAGAGCAGTAGGTGCATGTCCTCTGCCTGCTCTTAGCACCTTGCTGTGAACAAGTAATGTGCAGGCAGCACGGAAATCGTGCTGCTGAAAGACCCTGCTTTTAACACACTGTGCACATATAGTCCACATGATTTTGGAAAGTGACACAGCATTTCAAATGGGTTGTTTCTGTGAAAAGTGAGTGTCCCACCTCTTCCTTTGCAGGCAGTAACTATTTTCTGGCCCTTTTGAGCTGCTTCAGCTTTTAAAACTACTATAGAAATATTTCCTTTCTTTTTTTGATTTTATTCCGTTCTCTTCATTTTTTGTTGGTTGAGGAGGTTGAACTTGATGAATCAGAGAGGCATTGAAGCAGAAGTAATGTGAGATGTGCTTTGCCACTCTCACAGTTGCCAATCATTAGACCCCTGTCCCACCCCAAGGAAGGGGGAAGAGGGTTGAGACTTACTTTGGACAAACTGGATGTGAGACAAACACTGGTTATTGCTGGTTTTAATTTCTAAGTTTAGAAATAATTGAGGGCCTTAGTAAGAATGAGCCTTTTGCATTGAGGATGGAAAGTTTTTACATTCTTGCATACTGAAGGCAGCTCCAAGCCAACAGGAATTGTTCATATTTACAGACTATGTTTCCCGGAGGCACTTACCAAGTTAACCTTTAGCAAACAAGCTATTTGTGGGAGGGAAACAGGGAACCTCTTTCATGACGCGGAAGAAACTCCAGCATCGTGTGTATGTTTGCTCCCAGCTTGGCACAGATATTTACATTCCCTCTGAGCACATATTTACCATGTCCAGCAACCCCAGCTGAGAGTGGGAGAAGTCCTGTGGCTGCACCTCATTATTTCTGTTGATGGACTGAGGCAGATTCAAGCTGTGCATGTGTGCAAGCTCCCAGAACTCCACATTCTTCTAGGAGTGTCCATCAGGATCTCTCTACACTGAATTTGCCCATTTTAAATTTTGTTTTAAGGATGAGAGTGGTTTGTTGTGGCTTGGTTTTGTGAGCCAAGTTGCCAAAACTAAGATCAGGCATGGCTTTAGGTGCTTTGTGCTATATTAGCACTCTCAATGCAGTGCCCTTGTCAGCCTTTCTGACTCCACTCTTTTCTTTGTGAGAAGAGGAGGAAAAGGCAGCTGTAAACTCCAGAGCAGCTCTCCCCACTCTTGACCATGGCTACCTCTTCCTCAGAAGAACTAGACATTGTTTAGAGAGAAGCAGTGACCCTGTTTATCATGAGATCTCTCACAGCATCTTGCATGTTTTAATTTAGCATAATTTGGGTGTAAATGGAAAATGAAATCAGAATTTGAGAACAGTGAGAGAGATAGAGAGATAGATAGCTACCCCAGCCACAAACCTGCAGCAGACCTTGAAGCTCTCCTTTGTTTGACTCTTCCCCTGGACTCTGGAGTGTCACCCGGGAAGTCACAGAATCCTGGTGGGAGATAACCAGCAGAGCTGTGCCCAACTTGTGCTGATGCCCTTCCCCTTGCTGCCCAGTGCTGCCATGTGCTCCTGTGTGGTCAGGATTGGTGGCTAGTGTAACACATGGACCATCAGCTCATGGTTTTGGAGAGGAATAGGTCTCCCACCAGTCTGACAGCACTGATGCCCAGATTTTGCTCTCTAACCTGAGCGCTTGTTGGCCATTCCCTCAGGGCTGCAGCAGGAGGGCACTTTCTCTTCTCCCCCTTCATTAACAACAAAGAGGCCTTTGTGTTAATCCCAGTGGTAATTCTGGGGCTTTTAAATATGCTTTACTGCTAGTTTGTTATCACTGTCTCATTAGCATGCTGTTCTCCAGCTGAGCTGTGCCTGGAAACAGCATGTCCTATCTGGTGGCCGTGGAATGATGTGATGGTTTTGGCATGGAAAAGAAATGAGAGTCAGAGGGAAGGGCTAGGGTGGCATGTGAGATTTACTCTTTTTCTTGAGATAAATAAACATGTAAAAAATATGTGTTCTTGTTTTCTCTCCCTTTCTCTTTTTTATCTTTCTCCGACTTCCATGGTCTTGGATCCAGTGATTGGAAAATACAGTCAACTTCCAGACTCAGGTACGGCTTACAGACAGGTCTGCTTCATGTGGGAAGCACTCCCCCAGGAACAGGTAGATCCAAAAGGCCTGGGCCAAAGCACCCAGAGCACAGCTGCTGCCACGAAGGGGTGCAGGAGGAAAGTCCACTTCTGTGCAGTGCCTTAAGACCCCTCTCACAGGCAGGCCTGCTCATTTATGTTCAGCCTCTTTGTGTAGCATCCCCTCCAAACAGGCTCTCCTCTGCATGTCAGGAGAGGGTGCAGAGGTCCCTCAAGGTTGGACATACAGGGTAAGGCTTTCTCAGAAAGTCTCCTTCTGAGAAGCAGCATTCCCAGTTCAGGAATCTCAGATTTTTTTTTTTTTCCAGAAAAGGAAAGGGTACTAAAACACCTTAAGGGCGCTTTTGATAAGGGGACTTAAACACCTTAAAAAATACCTTCCCAAACTGAAGTACTGTAAAAGCAATGCAGTAACAAACTACAGGGGAACAAAATTTACCTTTGCATATCAGATTGGATAGACCTGTCCTTGCCCAGTTTTTCCAAGGTCTGTTCTGCTGAGCAGTCATGACTCCCTGAGGAGATCAATGGTGTAGCCTCACTCACTATGCCAGAGTGGCCAGGGGCCCATGGTTTGCAAGGTGCTGTGCCCACATCCTCATCAGCTGGCAGAACTTGCTCTCTCCCTCCGACTTGCGGCACATTGCAGAAAGAGCTTAGCCCTGAGCAGGCCGTAGCACGTTTCAGAAGGTGTAGCCAAAGGACTCCCAAATACCTTTTGCTCTCCTGACAGCTGACATATTCAGCAGGAACAAAAGCAGGTGTTCATTTTCATTGGCTCCAACCCAGACAGTATGCCTGCTTGGGACTGCACACAGCAGTTCCTGCTTCAGGCAGGCCTTGGGAAGTGTGTGTAGGGATGTGTGTGAGGGAGCATTGGCTGCAAAGTTCCAGTCCTTTCCCCACTGCTCCTGTCAGGTGTGATGTGTTCCCCTTGTAATAGGTGCAATAGTGTCTGTGAGGGATGTGGCCTCCTTGCTGGCCAGGACAGGCCATGTGAGCTTGTAAAACCCTGGTCAGAGATCCCACCCCTGCCCACAGAAGGTGGTGTGCAGGGATCAAGTGAGAGATGTACTGTCATCATGAGCAGAGACAGTTTCCTTGAACTTTGTTTAGATTTACTGGGGTTTCTGCAAGTGCTTGGTAGACCCTGTTTGCTCCCTGAAACCTTGCTGCCATCCCACTGTGCAATGATTGAGCAAACAGCCCTGACTTAAGGGAGTGCTTCACTGTCCTTGGCATTGGCTGTTCTCACCCAGAGCTGTCAAGCTGGGAGTTACAACAGAGTTTGCAGACTGTTCACATGCAAAGACTCAGCACAGAGATGGAAGCACTTCTAGTTCTTTTCCCTCTTGTCTTGGAAGCCTCTCCAGTGCCCAAGTCCCACCATACAAGATATTTGGCAGCTTGAGGAACATTGCATGCCTTCACTTGTTTGTCAAACATGAGAGGGAAGAGGCTGGTGCCTAAAAGACTGCCCAAAGATTTTTTTTTTTCATGGGTTTTACCTTTTCTGTGGTGGCTGAGCATAAAAAAATCAGAGATCACTGCCATTTTTTTGCATGACATTATGGATTTTTTTCATGTGTGTTTGTATCTCAGGTGCTTGGGGAGTGGATTTTATAAATACCAGTTTTAAATTAGTATTACAAAATTACTCAAATTCTTGTTGAGGGAGAAGAGTAATAATATAAACTTCTTTAATTGTTTTCTTCCTTAGAAGTTTGACCTCTTTCTTACTTTTTATGAACACACATGTCTTGCCAGGTATGAGTGACAGCGTCAAAGACAAATTCTCTGTTGCGTTTTCCATCGTGGGTATGTTTTCTTCGCATGCTGTTGGAAGCCTCAGCGTGTTCTTCTGTGCTGAAATCACACCCACAGTAATCAGGTGAGACTTTGGAGCCCC
This sequence comes from Polioptila caerulea, assembly GCA_013397295.1. Lineage (NCBI taxonomy): Eukaryota > Metazoa > Chordata > Aves > Passeriformes > Certhiidae > Polioptila > Polioptila caerulea. The sequence goes on from VYXF01005574.1 coordinate 763,680, forward strand.
CCTCAAAAGATGGGGACAAAATTATCCTCATTTAATTGATAATGGGCTGTGTAACTTAATGCATTGCATGGGAGGGGAATCCCCACTTAAGTTGAGATCTCACAGCAACTTGGGGGCCGTGTTTTGCAGTAGCTGCAGTCAGCCTGCTCAGGTAAATGTGTGTCTGTGTATAGAGAGGCTTTGTTTTCCATGGCTCCACCTTGTGTCCCATCGTGGTGAAGATCAGCAGGACTGGCAGCGCATGAATTGCAGCTTGGTAGGGTCTTAAATATTCGGCTGAAGCAGTTTGTGTGGTTGGACATTGTCATTGCTTCACAAACTGGGGCATTTGTTCAAGCAGCAATCGGGCTGCTTGATATTAAAGGAGAAATCCTGTGCCTGTGCAGAGGAGGACATAGGTGCCAGCAATCCCTGCCTCCATAGGGCACGTCAACCAGTTCAGCTGCAGGGATGCTTCAGGGGAAGGGAGCTGTTGTAACGTGGTGTAAATGCTTTTAGTACATAAAGGTCCTCTTCAAGCCTGCCTCTCTGCCTGTATTGCAGATAAAGCTATCTTTCTCTTCTCATTCAGACCTATCTTAGCAGAGGCTCAAAGTTTTTCTAAAGAGGAGCACTTTCATCCTGGGAAATAGGAGAAATCAGACAAATTATCTTTGTTGGAGAGTTTCCCATAACACATCTTTGTATGGTCAGGTGTTTGTATCATTTTATGCATGCATTGTTATCTTTCACAGCACAAAGGTTGTGCTTCTGTGTTCTGGATTATGCTTTCAGCAATGCCACAGCAATTCAGGAGTTTGCTCTGACTTCACTGAATTTCCCAGGAGTGTAGGTCATATGGGTGGGAGAGAGAGAGAGTGGAGGAAAGAGGATACTTTTTGTTTTGTCCCCTCCAAATGATACGCCTTTTCAATAACTTTGCAGAATTATTACAAAATTGTCATCTGAGTAGCCAGAGTCTCCTTGCTCCATGGTCTTTTTTTTCAGGCTATCTAAATTTGTGAATGTATTTTATGGATGACATTATTTCCACAGGAAAAGGCAGTGTGAGGAGTGAGATTATACAGCAGCGTGAAACACTAACAGCTATTTATTTATGTGTGTGTCAATCAGTTGGGTGTTTTTATGCCTTTTTAATTTTCTCCTTGTCTCTGTTTGAAAGACACACAGATAAGGAATTGACCATGTCAGCCAGAAGAGAGTCTGCCAAGTAAGGTCAGATGTGCAGTCTGAACTTAGCAAGGTTTTTTCCCTTAAATCACTTATGTTGCTACAGGGAGCAGGACAAAATCCTGGCTAGGAGCCGAAACTCTGCTTCCCCTGACTCTGCTGGGTGATACCAGCCAAGTGACAACAGCTAGATATGCCTCAGGGTCTCTATTTATAGAAATGATGACACTCTGCACTGCTTTGTGATCATACCACCACGATAAGATCCACTCAGGATTGTAGTTAGGAGATGTAGCTCAGGAGAGTGCATAAATCTGTCTCATGCAGAGGTGTGCTTAAGCTGCCTTCTGTCTTGTCTTTTGGTGGTGTCTGGCTACCTCTTCATAAGCTGCTCTCCAAAATGCCACCTTGGGTGCCCTTTGGGGGTTGGAACTACATGATCTTTAAGGTCCCTTCCAACTCAAACCATTGTATGATAGTAGTATGCTTTTGGTTGGATCTCAAGGAACCTCAAGGAAAAGGAAGGCAAAGAGAGCACTGGGGTTGTCCCTGATCAAATCCATCATGCGAATGCCTGAGAGGGGAAAACAGGACTGCCATTACCTGGGGTAGCAGTGGTATGAGAGCAAATCCACAGCACCCATCCATCTCTGCTGCTGTGGCCTTGAAATGAACAGTTCCAGGAGGAGAACAGCCAGACCTTTATCACCAAGAGGTGACACCTGCTCCAGCAACATGAACGTTCCACATTTTGTGTCACAGAGGGGTCCTTCAGGTCTCTGCACTGCATCCCAGTCTCCTGGCGGTAGGCAGGGGGACTTCATCAGGAGCTGCCCTTCTTTGTACTCAGGACTTCAGTGCAGACCTCCATCCAAATGCTGAATTAAAGCACTAAGTGTCACTGATAATCCATATGAAATAATCTTCACAGCACTACAGCCTGCATGTCTACTAAATAAGAACAGACTGAACAAAATACAGCATGTCCTCTCCTCATCTTCCACATACTCAGTTACTATCAAGTGCAAGATAGTTCTGGCTTTTTCTCTCAGTGTCCTGTTTTGTGCCCACAAAGAGTGGGCAGCAATGGCTGAATTAGGGTCTTTTCTTTTCTCATCAATACCTGCCTCAAGCCAAATTTCCACTTGTTGAGGAAACTTTCCTGTCTGACCACCCAGGAGCCACTCAGCAGTCCCATTCACACAGAGGGTCTGCACCAGTTCACAGCCTCTCCTCTTTGGGTCCTGCCCCCCAGAGCTCAATCTGCAGCTGACACAGCATCTTGCCCGCCCAGCTACCTGCTCTGAGCTGTTCCTCAACACAGTGGGATGCAGGGCTGTTTACTGGGACCTGAGTAAGGCCTGGCTTCTCAAAGGTGGTGCTTGCTCCATGAGGCCAAGGGTGTCATGGTGTATTACTTGAATCTCTGGCCTAGGACTGAGTGCACAAAATGTCCCTTAGGGGGCAGGGAAAAGCTGTGGAGGTTTTCAGGGACTGACTTTGAGAAGTGGCTGAGCTGGAAAACCTAGTGTGATTTTAGTGCTGGCCCTGCTTTGTGCAGGAGGCAGGTGCCCTCCCAAAGCCTCCTTTAGCCCAAGCATCTCTCTGGCTCGCTTGTACTCTGAGCCATGACGTATGTTGGCCCATTTGCTCAGTGCAGACGTGGCTGTCTGAAGACAGGATTAATAGTTCTCTGCTCTCATGAGGAGTGCTGAGAAGGACAAGACCCTTCCTTTAGGATGTCAGTGAGGATGTCTTGCTGCTCTCTGGCAAAACACTGAGGTAGCAAGCAAGGAAATTCCACACTATGAACAAGCAGGACCTTCCTGAGGAAAAAAATTTTTGAACCAAGATCCCTTTGTGATTTGCTCCCGTTAGGACCATAAACCTCAGGCAAACCATCCTTCCCCACTGTCACTGGGTGAGCAGGGGTTGGGAAAGTGGCCCTGATCAATCATCCATGGGGCCATGCTGTAGGAAAGCCCCCCACAGCAGCCACTGGCAGGCAGAGGTGTGAGGGAGAAAGCTGGGATTCACTGTGGGTGCCAGCAGCACTCGCACTCCCTCTCCAGGCTCCACTCTGCATCCGGAGATGTTTGAAGTACTGATGCTGGCCTCTGCCATGGAATTTCTCATGCTGAGGAGGAGCAATGCCCCAAAGCAGTCACAATGTTTTTCGTTTCCACCTGCTACCCCTTGCCACCTGCAAAAACAGTGTGAATCGTGAGGGTGCTGCCTCTCTTGCCCTGTAGCTGTTTTCCTGATGTGCAGGGAAACAGCAAAAAATTCCTGACAGTATTTTCAGTTTTCTCTATGTTTTTTTCACCTTCACATTTTCACATCTGCAGTATAGTTAAACCTTAAAGAAACCCTCTTTAGGACACACACCAGACTGTACTTTCAAGCCTTCTTCTGCCAGGTTTTGATGGCACTGGAAAAAGTAATGCCTACTCTTAAATTACTGATGTCATATGGAAAACTTTTTCTCCCCCCTGCAAATCTGAAGCCACTTGACCCATAAATGACAGAGCCCTCTTTGTTGTTGCCTTTTCCCGTTTTCTTTCAGCTCCCTTGATGTCCCTCTACAGCAGCATTTAAAACTCACCTCAGGTCCTTCCTAGGGGGGTTGAGATACAATTTAGCCATTGCAATCACTGATGTAAATGAGCCAGGCTTTTGTTGCTCCAGAGCCAGCTTGGAGAGAGATTTGCCATGCATTTGGGACTGGTTGTGTCGATTACTCATGTGAGTGTATTAATGAAGTTGCAGGGAGGCCAGTTGCACAATAGTTGCATTCAGCTGGGTTTCTAAATTGCCATCAGAGAGCTGGCAAGTTTTTAATAAGGGCTTATGCAGCATTTGGGGAAGTCACTGTTGTCTGTGAAAGAGGCTCTGCTGAGTCTGAAGAACTGGAACATACATATGTGAATTTTTGATCCAGTCAGTGTCCCAAGAGCATCTTTTGAAACCTCTGTTTGCTGTCCCTCAGCTGTCAAGTAAGCAGTAGTGGATTTTGGAAAGGATTGAGTGAAGGTTAGCTTTAACTAAGATTAGCCAGCTGTGGTTGGCTGAGTGAATTTGGCATTTGTAGGTTTATTTGTACAGTGATTTCTAGGATGGTTAATACTCAGGGAAACTGTTTTTTCCCCAAGTATTTGACATAAAGCAGTCCATTTGCAAGTAATCTTCTGTAAGGGCCAGTTTTTGTTGATAGTAATAGTTCTGCATTGGGCCAGGAACTGAACACCTGAGCCCTGTCGCTGTTGGATACGCAATGACACACACAGACACTGTCTGGTGAGAAGGTAAAAAACTTTTTATTACAATATCTGGCTCCATATTTATAGTATTTTTACACAGACCAGGGATTGCAGGAGAAGGTTGACACTTCTCCCATCCCATTGGTCAAGACAACTGCCCATCAGTTGTTTTTTACTCCAAGAGAAAGTCTGTAAACAACCTTGTCTTAACATAAACATGCTTCTAATTATAACACACGTGTGTGAGAAAGAACTATGAACTGTGAAAAACATCGAGTTGTAAAGTGCACCAGAAAACTGAAAAATCAGGGCGACAGAGCCCCTCTGATCTCCAGAGGGTATGGGAATAGAAGGCTTCTCACAGAGGAAGCGTAGGAAGTGTGTTGCCCTCACAGGCTTGGTAGGGAAGCAGGGTGCCAGTGATTAAATTCACAGGGAGGTCTCCCTCTGCAGGATCTTTGGAAAATGAAGGACAAGCTGCCACTCTCACAGATTTTGAGTCATTTAAAGATGACACTCTGCTGGCAGGAGACCTCAGTCGTGTCACAGCAGGAGGGAATGGTCTGCCCCAAAGAAATGCCTGCAGTGCCACTTCTGTGTGGGGGCACCCCGGTTTTTCAGACCCAGGACTGTGAGATGTGCCGGGCCTCCTGCACCAGGGCCTGGACAGATGCTGATGAGCAAGACAAGGAATTGCAAGAGAACATGCTTGCATAGCCAAGCATCAGGAGAAAGCACTGAACTGGCCTTTCACAAGCAGCTTCTTTGTCTCTAGCTGGAGGGAGATGAGTCTGTATTCACACTTTTATTTTTTTCTGAAAGTTAGGCATTTTATTACATCTCCAGTGTGTTGCGAAGTTCCAGCCATAACATGATTTTATGTAGAAAATATTCCAGCACTCAGTGTTTGGTATAATGGATCAAGGCAGTGGCTTGTAAAGTCTAATCTCCTGCCCCCACTGCTGAATGGTGTCAGATACTTTAGAGGCAGCCAGAATTGACTTCTGCACTTACTGCTCCTTCATGTGTCTTGTCTAAGTGGAGATGGGTGGCATGCTAAGCAAAATCTGGTTTTCCCTCATTGAATGTGGGAATACTTGGAACTGGGAGTACTTTAGAGTGCTGTCTATGCACTCACACAGGAAAGCTTATGTTCTTCTTATGTGGGGGCAGTTAAATGGTGTGAAATGACACTTGAGTGTAATGATTTCCCCCTCTGCTTGTGTTTGCAGGGGAGGCGGGCTGGGGCTGGTGCTGGCCAGCGCGGGCTTCGGCCGCCTGACCGCCCCCATCATGGAGCTCCACAACCAGAAAGGTTACTTCCTCCACCACGTCATCTTCGCCTGCTGCACACTCATCTGCATCATCTGCATCCTGCTGCTGCCCGAGAGCAAGAACCAGAACCTGCCTGAGAACATCCCGGACGGGGAACATTACACCCGGCAGCCCCTCCTGCCGCACAAGAAGGGGGAGCAGCCCCTGCTCCTGACAAACTCTGAACTCAAGGATTACTCTGGCCTCCACGACTCAGCAGCTGTGAGTGACGGGATCTCGGAGAACACCACTGCCAACGGGATGAAGTCGATGTAACTGGGTGGATTTTTTTTCCTTCTCCGTTTTTTGGTTTTTTTTTTTTTTAATTATTTTATTTCCCCTTCTAGTATTTCTTCTCTTCCTTTTGTATTTTATTTGATGCTGTTGTGCGGGAGGAATAGCACTTTGGGCAAAGGTGTTTTGCACAGATTTTACAAACCAGTGATGGAGCAGACACAAACTTAGAGGAATTCAACTCTGCTACTAAAGCAAATTTTGGCATCTTCAACAGTTGTGCAGATTACTCTTGAAAAGTTTTGGGGGAAAAGACTCATTTGAGAAAAGACCTGGCTGGCAGTAGCCCCTCAGAACACTTTTTTTCCTGCCATTAAATATGTATATTTATTTTGATTTATTCTCAAGAAGCACTTTATTTCCTTTTCCTTTCATAGATCACAAAAATGAAGCCATCTTATAAGAGGTGCAGCCATTCCAAGAAAGAAACCATGGGGGGAGGGGGAGTGTTGTTTTCTATTTTGTTTTTGTGTTTCTTTAAAGGAAAGAGGGATTCACTGCAAAGTTGAATTGACTTAGACTTGTGCAACATTCTTCTGCCTGTCTAGAAAGTCCAAGTGCCCAGATTGCCTGCTGTGTTTGTATACACTTAAAAAAAGGAAAAAAAAAAAAAAAAAGAAGAAAAAGCAAAGCAAAACCTGTTGTGACTCAAACTCTGACTGCACTTTAGGCAGCTTATATTTGTCTTTATATCCCGTGTGCACTTCAAGGTTACTTTCTAAATTAGTCCTTTTTTGTTTTCACTGAATGCATTGGAGAAAATCCTACCCAAACAAGCTGATTTTTCAATGAGAATCAGCTTTCTGCATTTTAAGAGTATATTAATCTATTTTAGGTGGTTGCCACTGGTCCTTAATAGTAACATAGATGATGCAAATGATTTGAGTAATGATGCAAAAATGAGTTTTGCCTAGAATGGCTATAATTATCAGGAGGCCCAGGATCTCTGACTGCTCCAGGAAAAAAGCATTGACCAGCAGTGATGAAAAGTAAGGAGCATGGGCAATGATCTACACCTTTATTCCAAAAGGCAGCATAGCTGGGATTTCTGCTCCTGGGAAATGAGTGTCCTGGTATTGTCTGAAGTGTTTAGAGAAACACTTAGGGTTTGGGTTTTTAATTTAAGTGGAAAAACTGCTTAAATGACTATTGGAAAGGAATGAATTGATAGCCTGTGAATAATGACTTACTGAGCTGTCTTGGGCTCTTAGAGACGTGTTCTGGTTCTGACCCAAAAATATACAATGAACTCACCCTTATTTCCCCACTTTCCCAACTGCTCTTGTAAGATTTCAGTTCAGGAAAAAAGTTTACTTAAATTGGATTAATTCTACACAAAGTGAATATCCAGTTTACCTCCTGCTGTGCAGATGGGCACTTTGAAAGTGGCCACTTGACTTCTGTCCTCTAACCCCCAGACTTTGCTTTGGTTCTCACTCCAGAGGACATCGTGAGGATCTTGTTCAATGCAAGTACTTTGTAAACAGCTTTCTTGCATTGTAGTTAACTCTCCCCTCTCTCCCTCTCTCTTCTCCTTTCTCACTCAGGCCATCCATTTGTGATTGCTCGGTAGTGCAGACGTTCAAACAGAGCAGCAGGATGTCAATGTTGTACTCAGTGTCCGTATGACTGCCACTTTGTTTGATGTACATCTTGAGTTCATATGTAGGGGAAGTGCTCATTGGCACTTCTCCCTGCCCCTTCCTCCCTTGCTGTATATATTGTCGATTAACTACTGTACCTAACGATTCCCATCCTCCATTAGGCTGCCCATGTCCTCCTACAGTCCCCAATAAATCAGAGATCCGTGCTCCCCAGCAGGCCATGCAGTAAAGTAGCACAGCCTCAGATGCTGACGGATGCAAGGGGACAGGTAGACCTGCAGAAGCAACAGAGGTGGTTGTGTTTAGAGTAACAATGTTGTCCTAAAGCTGCTAATTTTTACAGAGGATGATGTGGACGTTTGGGTTCTTCTTGAGCCTGGTAAGAAACACTGGACCAGTTGATGGTAGTTTCGCCCAGAGTTACACTACTGGTTTTTTTCATCTTTGCTAGACTTGGTGTGACAACAAGAGCCTGATCTTCCTTACGCTCAAGTTTTATTGTCAGGCTTGAGTGTGGCTGTTTCTTTTTGTTCTGTGCCGAGACCTTTGCCGTCTGCGTTCACCTGAGGAAAGGACCCAGCCCTTCCCCACTCGTGCAGTATTCACACACCAAATTTGTGCAATACCTCTTGCCTTCAATGCAAGATGCTTGTTGCAAGCCACACACACATTCGGGGACGAAAGAAATGAGTTCACAACGAAAAGCTGAAGAAGCAAAGCAAGGCTTCAGGGAAGAGAAAAAGGGCCTGAGAGAGGAGAAGGTGCGAGCGCAGAGGCAGAAAGCAGCGTCCTGCCATCCATCGTGCCGTGGAGCCAGCGGCTCCTTCCTTTGTGAACTTCTTCGTGTGCTCAAGCTGCGGTACAGCTCTTGTAGACCATCCACAAGCCTCTAAACCCGGCTGCTTCCAGCTCTGTCAGTGGTCCTGGTGAGCTCACCGCTGTTGTCCACAGCGCTCTATCGTTTCCTATTCTGGTGGTTGCTCCCCAATGACAGACAGGCACAGGGAAAAGAATACTTGTTTAAATAACATAGCAACATTTAGATAGTAAATACACTAGGTGACAGGAATATGCAGCAACTTTTCTTTTTTTTTTTTTTTTTAAGGAAAAAGGTCTTCTGAAGTTGATTTGATTTGCTGCTTTTTTGGTTTTTTGCTTGAAACCAGGTAGTTGGTACTGATCTGCAATGAAGGGAGCCCCAGCTTCTCTAGTCGGTCTGGCCCTCTGCCTCTGTCACAACAACAAAGCAAAAACTAATTTAATTTCCTGCCTTGGCAGTTCCAGTTTTTCTCCTTTTCCTGAAAACATGAACACTTTTGTGATTACTATGTTCTTCCACACGCGCTCACGGAGTTGGAAAGCTTTCACTAAACCTATCTTGTATGGAGGAGCCAGGTACCAGGTGATGCGTGGGGATGCTTGCCCTGCCTTGTCTAGTCCCACAGCAGGACAGAGCTCTCTGCTGGGGTCCCAGCCTGCTGCACCATTGATTGGTTCCTGGGCCATGTCTGTTGTGCAGCCATCACCAGGAAAGGCTTTTCTCAGGCGGCTCTTTCTGGCCACCACAACAGGGGAAGCAGTCCAAGCTGTCTTGTCCATTTTTGGCCTTTTTCTGTGAACCTTCAGTAACCTCTGAGCCCATCAGTAGATTTTTTTCTTTGGGTTTACCATTTAAGGGCTTTCTCCATCTTCGTAAGTTCAAACAAAAATGTGAAGTGACATTATGCTTGACCTTGGGGGGTTTTGTGCCCCTTTGAAGGTTTCAGTACTGCTTTTGTTGCCAGACACACTGCAAACAGATGACGACAGTCACCTGTTCGCAAGTGTTTTGTGGCCGCTCTGAAAGGGGGTTGTGTGATTTACTTTTGGGTTTCACTGGGCAGGCTTTTTTTTGTTGTCGTTCTTTTTAGTGGGAGTATTTTACTTAACTGTTGCCACTTCCTGGAGCCAAACACTTTATTGGTCACCAAATTGGAAGCAGAAGTGCCATTAACTGAACTCTGTGAATGTCAAGTCAAGTTGCGCCTGTAGCTGGCACATAAGACAACACTATTGAGTGGGGGGATGATCTCCTCCACTGTAACTTTTTTTTATTTTATTTTTTAAGAAAAAAATGAAATTGCAAACCTCATTTTAAATGTATTGTGTAAAATGTTTCGGGAAAGGAGTACGGTGTGTTTTGTCTAGTGGGCGAGATCTCCCTCCCCATTTCAGTTCCTGATGAAGTTTTAAAGAATCGTGTTACTGTATGTTTTGATCATGAATAGTCTGGTGGTGCTTCCTCATAGCACAAGCTTAAATCAAGTACTGAAAACAGTCTTACAAGCTAAATGTCTGCATGATGTTACATCTGTTGTACCTACTGAGAAGAACTTTGTATGTAAATGTACAGAATAAAATGACGTTGTCCCATCAGTTTGCTCTCCCTGGTCTGGCTCCCTTGCAGTGACTTCTCAAAACACCCAGCAGCAGCTGATGCCCCAGCAAATAGCCCTACCCTGCTCTACAAACAGAAAGAGCTGTTTGTAAATCAGGCTAATTAAAACAGCACATTGATTTGCAACTAATTATCATTTATAGTCAATTACAGAAGCATAGTTGACTCTGTTTCCTGGGTGGTGTAAATCAAAAAGAAAATACCCTTTAACAGTTGCTTTTTGCTATTCTGATCTTGAACTGCAGCCAAGGACAGGCAGCTGTTCCCACCAGGTAAGGAGGGCCCTCTGCACCCACCACCAGTCTGAGATGTTGAAGCCTCTGGGTGTTCAAACCCTTTTGGACAAGAGACTCAGCAGTTGTGCCTTCAGAGCAGCAGCCTCTCAGCTACAGTTTTCAATTGCTGATTGTGGCACCACAGCAGGGTAAATTCATCACTTTTCTGCAGGTGCTTAGGACAGTTCTGTAGAAGCAGCACTAGTAGTTTAGTTTTGATTTGTATCAGAAGCTGATGCTTGAGCTCGAGTCAGGGCTCAACTCTGAAGGAAGAAGAAAAAATAAAAAAAAACCAACTAACCCACCAAAACCTGGAAAACCTTGGAGAGTTGCTATCCTAGCAAACAGCCCCTGGATCTGCCTTTGAAAGGATACCCATCCTACCTGAAAGCAAGTCCAGAGATGTAGCACTAGGATGCTTTTCACTGGTGGTTATGGTAGTAGACCTCTCTGATTTTATGTATATGCTCAATTTACATGTGATGCTCTTCTATCAGTCTGACAGATTTATCTATTGCTCCAGAACTCAGCTTGTGCTTTTTCCTTCTATGTAGTCCTCAGGGATGCATAAATAACCCTTTGTGAAATCCTTCCAGTGTTCTAAGTGCCCAAGGGATGGAAGGAAATCCATTGTTTAGCACCAGTACTACAACTGAGAGGGGCTAAAAGGACAAAAGTAACACTCATGTCACAGCCTTACCATATAAAAACATGGGGTTTCTTTATTTGAACACTAAAAGCTGCTATACTATGTTCAGTGCTAGTACACAGTAGATTAATTGTACAGATAGCATTTGGAACTGATTTGCCATCAGATCCCAGCACTGTGTGGAGGCCAGGCACCACATGCACTTTTTCAATGATGTTCATCCATTGCAGCATCCATTTGCTATCCTACTTGGCAGGGTAGCAAAAAAAATTTTTTTTGCTTTGAAAATTCAAATTCTATTTGAAAAAAATCAAATCCAGGTCAAGTGTATCTATATTTAATAACAACCACAAATTCAATCAAAATAATACAAAAGAAATATACTAACTTAATGTCAGTGTGGAAATTGCAATCAGTTTTTCTGAAACCTTCGTCTTCTTTTACAATGGTGCACAATCAGAACTTCTCTGGAAAAGCTGTCATTTCTTCTTTGATCCTGTTTTCTATGAGTAAGGTGAAATTGCTGTCTGTGTTTTGAAGATTGTAGCTGACAAATATCTGCTTTTTGGTCTTGCTGGCTAAAACACAAAACAGAGTAGTCAGCCAGAGTTTATTCTTATATAAAAAGGATGATGGTATTTGAGCAAGCCTCTTAAAAAGCCACATCATGCAGATTTCTAAGATGTTCTCCACTCCTGCTGTGCTGGGTGCTGTTAATAAGGAACAGCAGAACAAGTCTCTGACCAGTGGAGAGCTGGGCAAGATTTTTCACATCACAGAAGTGAACAATGTAAGACTGGTGACTGTCAACTAGTTCTTGACCTGACACAAGACACCATTAGTCACTGGAAAGCCTTGCAGTGCTTGTGGATTTTTGGACACTTCTTAAATATCTTACATTGTGAGTGAAACCACAGACTCTACTGGACTCTTAGCACTGAAATTCAGAGTTTGTAAATTTCTGCTGTGTAAAACATTAGAGGCAAAGCACACAAGAAAGTGATTGGGCCCAAACTAACTAAGTTCTGGGTTTTTAAGAACCTTAAAAGGCTCATAAGCCTTAAAATGCCCCAAAAAGCAATGCACTAGTTCTGTCTAAGCTTGCTGTCAATCTTTTTTCCTTTAACCTTTTTTCACACAGTGTCCAGGAATGCTCCAAGAGGCTGGAGAGCCTTTGCTGAACATGAGGAAGCCAAGCAAAAGTTCCAGGCTACTGTAATGACAAGTACCTAGAGACAGGTGCTACAAAATTAAGAGCTGCCTTCCATGACAGAGCTAATTAACAGCTACAAAAAAAACCTGTCCAGTGGGACAAGAAGACTTAATTATCAGAGTAGAAAAGATAACACCGAGAGTTTTATAAATAAAATGTCATCCTACTTAGATTCTACCAATTCTACTAATACAGCAAATTTGTGTCTCTCTTTATAGATTACTGAAGCCAAACGTCGTGAAAAATGTAAGCACCATATAGGAAAAACAGGCACTAAATTTAAATTCGGTTGTGTAAAATAGAAGACAAAAAATAGTATTTGGGTCACCAGATATTTTTGTCTGGGAATGGGCTGGGAGCTAATGATCCCAGACACAAATCAGACCGTTCTGCTGAATATTCAAAAATGTCATCTGAATTTTTAAAACTTCAAAATAGAGACACTAGGACTTCTAAGATCTCAGTCCTTTCTAAATAGGAAACTAAATAGTTAAATACCGAAAACTCATACATATGTATGTATTTATGTATGTATAAAATATAGTTAAATAATTTCTTTAAGGCATTATGCAAATGAATTTTGTATTATTTTCTATTCTAACAGGTTACCAGCTTCCTGACTCAGTAAGTAGAGCTGCTTCTGAAATGCAAGGACTCATTTGCCTTTCAAGACTTGCCACTACAAAATGCTGATACAATGCAGCGTGGTGCTCTGATTGCAAAAATTAGCACCTGGCACTAGATTTTTGTGGTATAAAGCAGCATGGTTTGTAAGCACTAGTGCTTCATCATCATGCCCTAAATGAAAGCAATGTTAATTCTGAACTAATTAATACCATTATCCTAGCTAACAGAACTACATTGTGCACTGCAGTATCAAAACTCAACTTCTTAATTACGTTTGCCTATAGAGTCTCTGGGATGCTGTTGCAGTTCCCAGGAACAGTGTGGATCTGGGAGGCCCTCTGGGCTGCCTGTGCCAAGGACCTCTGCTCCCAGGGCTCTGCCCCAGCTCTGAGGGGCAGGGGGACCTTTTCTGTCCCTGCTTCCTGAGGATTCAGTTGGACACGTGCACTCCTGTGGAAAGGCCAAGAAAGGGCAGACCTTATGCCTCTGTGGGAGAACATCTGCAGCTTCAGAGTAAAGCAGGAAACTGCAAAGGACAAGGCTTACCTAAAAAGCCCTCCAGCAGGGCTGCTTGGTTAATAACAACCCATGCAGCCTGATTAATAACCCCTGTTCTACTGGCTCTTCAAAGTGGAGGAAAAACATCCCTGACAGCCATCGTCTGGGATGTGCTGAGTGCCAGGAGAAACTGCAGCAGCACAGATCTGCTCCCACAACTTCATGCACAGAGCAAAGGCCCAAACCAAAGCCTGAAGAGGAGCCCAGCAGGAGCAGAAGAGGCAGGACAAATGTTAGACATGAGTTTGTAAACTATTTATGCAGGAGAAGAGGTGATGAAAGTGACCATTGCCCAGCTGAGAAATAGTCAAAGAAAAGGTTGAGGTGATCTTCACCACGAGTCTGCCAGTCCCCACAGAAGGAAGACTGAAGGTATGGCACTAATGAGTACTGCAGCCCAAAGCACTGTGATTTCAGGAGATGCACGTGAGGGAGGCACTAATGGACAAGGACTCTCTCAAGAATTGGCCTCCAGTATCCTACAGGAAACATTGTTAGAATGTGGGTTTATTGACTGGTGAGACACATCTTGTGCCAAAGCAAGCAGGGTGGTGGGAAACAGTCCCTGCACCTCATACAAGCAGATACAGATAGATATATGTAGAAAGAGGAATAACAATGAAGTGCATGTGTCTTCAGCAACAGAAAAAAAAATCAGAAATAAGGAAGGAGATAGAGCCAATACAAAAAATGCAGCTGTTGGGGCTAGGACCTCTACCAAACTATAAAGAAAACAAAAGGAGAATGTGTGCACTGTGATGCACAGCAGCATTGAAACTCCTGCTCCAGGGCAGGAAACCTGACATTGCAGGAACACAAGGCAGATGATGGAATGCGAGTGGCAAGTGTAAGAAATGGAGATACTTACGTGCAAATGACATCGCATGCTACTCCTGCTAGTGCCTGGGAGACAAGAAACTGCACAGAAAAAATGGTGACAAGCATGGTGGGGGGAGGAGGGGGGGGAAAAACTGCCTGCCTGAAGGTCACCACATGTCAGGATAGTTAAAAAGGCTACCTTGGAAGTACAACTACAAGTCAGACTTGGCTGTGAATAGCATCTCTGCTATTACAGATTTTTGGGGGAGTAACAAGGATTTCAATTCCCAGAGAAAAACTAAACACCATTAACAGCAAAGTTGGGTATTTCTAGCTGAGGTGGAACACAGATTTCCTTACCAAAGGATAACTTTATGCAACAAAGACATGGGGATGCTTGTTGATGATCTTGCAGATCCACTTGTCTCAGGATAAATAAATTTACAAATAAATAAATAAATAAATAAATATGGACCATGAGTTGACCTAAATTGCTGGACTGTCAAAATCCAGCCTAAAGACTGTGGTGTGAGATTTCAAATAGATGTACTTCTTTTCCCAGAAGCTCAGGCAAAGAGCAAGCACATGATTATTCAAAGATGTAAGTGTATTATTGACTTTCCCCTTTGAAGCAAAGGTGAAAAAGGTCTATAGGCCTTCCTCAAAATAATATACCTTAACCAAGATCACACAAGCAAGAACAGTATATAAAAATAATACAAAAGGAGCTGACTGGCAAGGAAACCTGCAACCCAGTGGATAGATGTCATGGATGCAGAGAAACATGGACCAAAAGCCTAGCTGGGCCACAGCTGGCTCAGAAGTTTCAGATGAAATAACAAAAGACACCAAAGGTACACAAAGAAAATAGGAAGGTGCCTTACACGCCACGGATTAAGAGTAACCCAGACCAGTACCAAGCAACAGTATCAGTTCTCAGTAACAAGGTATGGGAAATTAGTAATGCAAATAATAAATGCATCTCAAGGTAAAAAAAAAAAAAAAAAAAGGCAGCAAAACTGAGACAACTCACTAGGACTTGTCAGAAAAGTCAGGTGACTCAGGAAGCCTCTGTCCTAGAACACTGACAGAACTAATGGAAGAAATGGCAAGTTATTATGAACTTCAGCTATGAAACATGTAATAAATCTTTTAAGAGTGAAGACAGCAAGCACATGTATATAAAAAAACAAAAGGATTATGGGAACCACTAAGATAACTTCGAGCTCTCAGCTGGGCTGCAATGCTACACACAAGATTAGAGCAAGATTCAGAAGAAATGAGTGGCAAGGAGACCAAATGGAAAGTGGAATAAACTACTACACTTTATTCAAAGTAAATCCTCTCTGACTGCATTTTTACTGACTTCCTAAGGATAAGGCACTAATTACACATAAAGAAGTCATGTAATACAGTACCCCATAAAATTATTACTTCAAGTGGAAAGCATTGAACTCAGCGTGTAGAGAAAATTGTGCCACTAGGGTTGACTAAAACAGTGTCTATTAAAAGAGAAGTTATGGTGAAGAAGAAAAGATGCTAATACTGTTTTTCAAAGACCAGTCTTGTGAGCAACACTTTTTTATATGTGGCCATGGAGGAGAACTCACAGAAGTGCCTGACAACACAAACTCAGGACATACTGTCTGAAACAGAGATCAGCACACAGATCATTAATAATTCTGTGGCCTTTCTATCTGAAACAGAGGAAGTAAGGTGAGACTGAGCAGCTCAGCATGTTGCTTTTAAAACCTGGTAACAAGCACATCAGCAGTGCACATCAGCAGTTCACCAGTAGGAGCTGCATCAGCCACTGGTGGGTGACGATGAGTAACCAGCATGACACAGCTGTCAGAGCTGTGAAGGTGCTAGGATGCATTAGGCCGTGTATCTTTGATCTTTTTAGTAGGGACACGGGAGTTCGCAAGCTGTCATTAAGATTCAGGACTCCAGGTATTGCAGTAGCTGGAGCGCACTGCACCTGATGGAAAAAAAAAAGGAAGCATCCCGAGCTTTTGGGTCAGTCAGATCAAGCGCAGGCATCTGTGAGGCAACTCTGGACGTCCTAGGCCAGAACTTCTTGGAATGTGGGGGCTANTCATTAAGATTCAGGGTTCCAGGTATTGCAGTAGCTGGAGCGCACTGCACCTGATGGAAAAAAAAAGGAAGCATCCCGAGCTTTTGGGTCAGTCAGATCAAGTGCAGGCATCTGTGAGGCAACTCTGGACGTCCTAGGCCAGAACTTCTTGGAATGTGGGGGCTAAAAGGTGCGAGATGTGATGAGGATTGCCTTCATTTTCAGGTAAAATGCACGTGTCTGGCATGACGGCCACCTCGCCCACCGGCGCCACAGGTCTACAGGGAGGTGGTCACTTGAAACGCCCCTGGACAGGGGCAGCATGTGCTGCCCCTGCCTCGCACCCAAAGCCAGGAGAAGGATATCAAATAATTCACTTCTGATAGTGCACAGCGCGCCCAAGGCCGCTGACTCAGGCGCCGCAGACTCGTACGTACATGGAGGGGGAAGAAAAAGTGAATCGGTGGATTGGATGGAAGCTGCCGCAGCCTGTAGCAGTGGAGGCTCTGCAGCCGCGGCAGCGCATCCCTCTGCACCCACTCGGCCCGGGCTGGCGGCTCAGGGCCACCAGAGCGGCACGGCCCAGTCCCGACCCGCGCGTTCCCGGCGGGAGGCGGCTCCCGCTCCGCCGCCCGCCCGCCCCCC
>VYXF01005574.1:794736-808445 GCA_013397295.1 Polioptila caerulea
CCGCTCAGCCGGGCTCCGCGTGTCCCGGGGAGAAGCGCTGCCGTGCGGGAGAGATTCCGGCTTCCCGCTGCGGAGCATCGTCGGGCTCGCCCGTCCCTGGCGGGGTCCACGCGGGATGAGTCCCGGTTGTTCCATCTTAGGGGGAAGTGCGGTGGGGCTTCCGCGCCGTGGGCGCGGCGCGCCTTGGGGAAGAAGAATAGGGCGGGGGCATCAGCTGCTGTCCATCAGCCCCTCGCGGGCTGCAGGGGTCCCGGGCGGGCGGGGGAAGGAGCGCCGAGGCGGTGCCACACCCCTCCCGTCGGTGGGGGGGGTGTGCNCCCCTCGCGGGCTGCAGGGGTCGCGGGCGGGCGGGGGAAGGGGCGCCGCGGCGGTGCCACACCCCTCCCGTCGGTGGGGGGGGTGTGCAGGGCGCGGTAGCGGCTCCGTCTGGCCGGGGGGCCGCACCCACGCGCGGCGAATCCCCGCGCGCCACGTGGCGGGGATTTGGCCAGAGGGTGAGAGAGGGGCGTGGCAGCACTGACCACCCTTCGGTCCCCTCAGTTCTGGGAGGTCATCAGCGATGAGCACGGCATCGACCCCACGGGCAGCTACCACGGGGACAGCGACCTGCAGCTGGAGAGGATCAATGTCTACTACAATGAAGCCACCGGTAATGCCCCTCTGTAATGAGCGTCCCGGGGGAGGAGTATAGGGTGTGCAGGCGAAGTTCCCCCAGCTCTCCCTGCAGTGGGTAATGCCCTAGCGCAGCTTAAATGGCTGCTTTGTTTTCCTATGGCTGGATCTTTCCAAATTTCCACATCCTCCATGCCCTCCACAGCAAGTCATGGGGAAGCGGATGGGAGCACAGCAGGGTTCCTGTGACACTGACTGCCGACTGCAGGGCTGTAACGCTGGTGCTGGTTCCTCCCACAGGTAACAAGTATGTCCCCCGTGCCATCCTCGTGGACCTGGAACCCGGCACCATGGACTCGGTGCGCTCCGGCCCCTTTGGACAGATCTTCCGTCCCGACAACTTTGTCTTTGGTGAGTGACTGCGGGATGGAGGAGTTCCTCGAGGAGGAACTCCACCCGTGGAAAAGACTTGGAGCGAGCATGCAAGTGACCCTGGGGAAGCTGAATGCCCATAGCAGAGTGGGGATGGAAGAGGGGGAGGATCCCTTAGGGAAGGGGCAGTGGCACCGTCTGGGTTTGTCCGTGGGGCGCTAACGCGGCACCTGGCTCGTGGTCTGCCCCGCAGGTCAGAGCGGGGCTGGCAACAACTGGGCCAAGGGGCACTACACGGAAGGCGCTGAGCTGGTGGACTCTGTGCTGGACGTGGTGAGGAAGGAGTCGGAGAGCTGCGACTGCCTCCAGGGCTTCCAGTTGACCCACTCGCTGGGCGGAGGCACGGGCTCCGGCATGGGCACCCTGCTGATCAGCAAGATCCGGGAGGAGTACCCCGACCGCATCATGAACACCTTCAGCGTCATGCCCTCGCCCAAGGTGTCGGACACGGTGGTGGAGCCCTACAATGCCACCCTCTCTGTGCACCAGCTGGTGGAGAACACGGACGAGACCTACTGCATTGACAACGAGGCCCTGTATGACATTTGCTTCCGCACCCTGAAGCTGACCACTCCCACCTACGGGGACCTCAACCACCTGGTGTCGGCCACCATGAGCGGCGTGACCACCTGCCTTCGCTTCCCCGGCCAGCTGAACGCCGACCTGCGCAAGCTGGCGGTCAACATGGTGCCTTTCCCGCGGCTGCACTTCTTCATGCCGGGCTTTGCCCCGCTGACCAGCCGCGGCAGCCAGCAGTACCGCGCCCTGACGGTGCCCGAGCTGACGCAGCAGATGTTCGACTCCAAGAACATGATGGCCGCCTGCGACCCCCGCCACGGCCGCTACCTGACGGTGGCCGCCATCTTCCGGGGCCGCATGTCCATGAAGGAGGTGGACGAGCAGATGCTCAACGTGCAGAACAAGAACAGCAGCTACTTTGTGGAGTGGATCCCCAACAACGTGAAGACGGCCGTCTGCGACATCCCCCCGCGCGGCCTCAAGATGTCGGCCACCTTCATCGGCAACAGCACGGCCATCCAGGAGCTCTTCAAGAGGATCTCGGAGCAGTTCACGGCCATGTTCCGCCGCAAGGCTTTCTTGCACTGGTACACCGGCGAGGGCATGGATGAAATGGAGTTCACAGAGGCCGAGAGCAACATGAACGACCTGGTCTCTGAATACCAGCAATACCAGGATGCCACTGCTGATGAGCAGGGCGAGTTTGAAGAGGAAGGAGAGGAGGATGAAGCGTAAAGTTGAGATGGGTAGGAGTTAAGTATAGTCTGAGCAGGCAAGTATTCATTGAGAGAAGGAATCTGTGCAGTTGTGCTGAAGCATGCATTTTTTAATTTGGTGCTCTCCACTGTTGCTTTTGTCAGCAGTTTTGTATCCTTGACTGTCCAATGTAACAGTAGTTGCAAAATACTTCAGAGTCTTCTGTTGAAATGGTTAACTTCTCAAACATAAAGGCTTTTTGTGTCCTAAACTGTCTCCTCTACTTTATTTCTCTCTAGATTAAGCAAGTAATTCTTGTGTAGTTTTCTGTATCTTCACTTCTCAGTTTATTCTTGAACCTCAGTGAAAGGTTAAGCTCAATAAAACAAGAATTCTCAGGCTGTGAATTTAGCAGCATGTGGAAACTGTAGTAGCTCAGCTAAAGGTGCCCTGTAATTTATGGAAACTCATGTGTTCAACAGCTTAGCTAACTGTTGAGGCAAAAGCTGCTTTAGCTGATAAAAACAAGACACAGCACTTGAATTGTGCAATTCCTCTTTATGGACATATATTGTAGAGAGGTCAGAGAGAAGGTATTGAATTCTACATTACAGGCTGTCAGAACTGATTTGACAGGATAGCTGCAGGTTTCCCTACTGCCATTCAGCAGCTTATTTAACTTGTTCCAGGGACTGTAGTATGGGCATATGGGTGGCTGACTGTGATTTTACTTGATACTGAGCTTGCTTATCTTCCCCTCAACTCTCTTCTCTATATACAAAAATTCCATGCAGAAAAGCTTAGGTCTGTACTAGCAGGCAATTTTGGAGCTTGAGTAAAAACCCAAGCCTTTTCTCTTCAAGAATAAAACTTGTGTTTCCCAAAAATAGCCACTAACCTGCCCTTAACTGTAAAGGGCTTGATTCTAGAGCACAATCAATTCCCTTTAGGAGATGCGAGGTGATGGCAGATTTCTAGGCTCAAAAGGCTGTCCAGAGAGTAACATACAATCTTACTCACCTGTAGATACCCTGACAATAGCTGTCTCCAAGTTACATGTTTACAGGGCAATTGTTTGCTCCTGGTCCCTGCAGCAGATGAACCTCTACCCAGGCAGGGGAGAGCAGTGCAGCTGCACCCTGCTGTGCATCTTTGCAAAGGTAAGCGTCATTTCTTTACAGTGGGGGAGGGGGGATTGATGTTTCCATGTTCTTATAGGATGCAAGAACCCTGAATAAATCTACAACGTTCTTAAGAGTAGTTAGCAAAGTTTCATAGATCCTAATCCTCCTCCAAAGCAAGAGGGAAATCCCTCCTGGAGTTTAGCAGTTATCCAATACCTAAGCTTAGTCCTTAGCTCATCCAAACACCACTTAGGGAAGTGGTCCTGCACTAGAAAAAAGTGTTGCTAAGAGAACTGCTACCAGTGCTACAATTACTGCAGTCCTTACTGCCCTGAAAGAGCTGGTATTCACATGTGTGCAGCCTCTATTGTGATCTCTTACTGAAATGCTTGCACGGCATTACTGGAATAAAGAATTAAAAGGGAGCTGCTGTGCATAACTAATATCTTGCCTCCTCTGCCTGTGGACACTGCTCTGAATGTGCACTGTTCTTTGCTGATGGGCCTGGCTACGCTGGTGTGTGCAAGACAGCAGGCACTTGCTAAATATTTTCTCTCATCTGTAGGTTTGGTTTCTGGTGTACAGAGGAGAGAGAAGCTCTTAAACTGCCTGGACTGTCAGTAAACAAATACAGCTGTGTATACCCACAACAGTACTTGTATTTCTTAGCACTTGAGCAGTTCTAGGATTAAACATTAGACAAATTGAGGTTGCTTTAATAACTGAGTGGATACATGCTGCCTCGGGCCCTTTGGGGAAATAACACTGTATCGGGTTGCCCCAGTAACCTTGCCTTGAAATTACCTAGCTGGGTTGCACTTGAAACTGTTGATCATAGAGCTTTGAGTCAGCAAATGAATCTAAACAGTTTCACTAGAAGAGGAGACCTTGGTCTTTGATAGTAAAGATCTTCCTTTCAGCTGTGACACTGTAGCAGGTTTCACTAGTATTCAACACGTCTAGCATCTAATTCTTAGTGTAATTACACTCTGTCTCCAGATAATCCTTAAATATAGCTACCCAAGTGACACATTTCACTACAGCTCCCTTACTAGAAAGTAGGCCACCATCCTACATGGCTTGCTGTTTGTAGTCTAGCTTTTTTTTTGTTCTAGAGGAAGAAAACCCAGAAATAGAAAGAAACATGTCCTTTCATAAATTCTACATGTCTTATTTGCCAGTCATAATCATTAAAAAAAAAAAAAATCAAACCATCATTTCAGTAGGAGTTGAGAAATATAGAAAAAGGGGATAATGAAAGATTTGAAGGGAAGGTTCAAAGCTTGATAGGAACAGTAAGTCAAATATAAGGGAGTTTGAGTCTCATTCTGGGCCAGGGACTGCAGTACCTATTTTTGTCTATCTTTGATCTTTAGCTGTATTTATTGCCCAGGAGACCTTTCATTATAAAACTGGGGCTGACTGCTACATGCCAAACAAAGAGGTGTCTTCACAGGTCTTTGTGAATGCAATTTTTCTGTTTCACAAAGAAAGCAGAACCACTGGAAGGATTTCACATTAGGTTATCTGACTGCCTTAACCTCTCCTGGGTGTAGATTTATATTTTTCCATGTGATGAACAGTACTTTTAGGGTTAAAGGTCATGCATGAGGCATCCTGTTTGGATGAAATGGGAATAAGCAATAAAAATTCAGTGGTCTGCAGATTAGTTCACTTATAATGATTTGTGTTGAGATATAAGTTAATAATATAAAGCCATCTATTTTCATTTCAATAGATCAGTTGTGGCCTGAAGGGAAGCATTATTTTCTTTTGACAATTAGAGCTGATGGTGTTGGGGAAGGGAATGATTTTTTTTTTTTTTTTTTTTAATTCCATCTGTTAAATGTGTAGAATTTTTAAGCATCTTAGTAGAGTGTCTTGACCAAGGCAAACAATCAGTCCTTGCCTGCTGTTAAGTGCAAGAGGGTAAAGATAAATAAGGTTGTAAAAATGAGGGAGGCAGCATGCAGGTTTAATTAAAATAGAAATTACAGGAGTCGTGGTAGCACTGAGATGCCCTCTCTCCTAATTTCTCTTCCCTGTTTATTTCTCAAACTTCAGTCTAAACCATAGTAGCAACAGTGTTGTGGAAATATAAACCAGTGTGTGGTCTGATATTTCAAAACTCTTAATCAGATTGTAAGCTTACATCTGTTTTCCAACAGATTTTTCCAGTCTTTCAAGGGGGAGCAATAGTGATTCTCCTCTTCCCAGGATATATGAAGTGCCTATATAAATCAAAAATTGGGTTGCATTAAACATAAAATGGTCCTGGTGACCTAACAGTCTAAGAATCAGACCAGAAGCCCATCCTGTTGACAGGTGTATCCCTCCAGAAGGTATGATGTGAAGAAAAGAATAAATCAAAGGAGCAATAGGATTTAAAACCTGAAGAAAGAAGAGAATCCAGAAGTTTGGGTCTTCTCTCCAGTGAACTCCCTGCAAAAACAGGGCAAAACCCTAATCTGTGCAGGAAAATTTGCTTGTGGATGGTGATATCATGCTATATAGCTCAAAAGTGTGTGGTGCTAGTAGGTTTTTCTATATATGGAAGCTCTATGTGCTTTAAGAAACAGTGATGGACTGACAGAGTCCTTATGGGATGGTGCTGCAATGCACTACTGCAGGGCATGGCTCTGGTGCCTGGAGCAGCTCTGGCAAAGTCATGCAAGAAGGACAAATTTTCTTGCCTCACTTGAAAAAGATGGGGCTCCTAACAATGCTCCCTGCCCTAGAAAGAGTTCTCCTCTTGTTTCCGTGGTCCTTTGCCCTCCCTGTAATCCCCATGGCCAAGTTATGTGTAAGATCAGGATGAAATCCAGTAATGGCTTTCAGCAGGACAAGTTTCATGGTTTCTCCCTCCTTCCCACCCAAAAGAACCCAAACCCAACTCCCCACATTTTTTTTTTTAAGAAGGGCTGTTAATCTATATTAGATTCTGCCTCACAATGGGAGGTGCTTTAACTACTGCTTTTTGTTCAATGAAGCCTAATATTTTTGTTTGCTATAGCTATGAGGAAGAAAAATCTTTTCTGGAGAAATCATATGACTATCCCCTAGTATTTGATAGACAACTTTTTTCACAAAGGATGTTATTCTGTTTTTCCTCTCCACTTTAAAGCATAATGAACAAATACTTTTAGGGACTGTTCAGATATGGTTGCCTGCACACCAGTTATGGGTAACATTATTCCTCCAAGCCTGTTCATTGTAGGGAGGACACTGTTTTTTGTTTACAAATAATCCCCTTCTCAGTCTTCCCATTTGTTTTTTCAGCTGCTTCTACATTTCCACAGAACAAAGCTTGTGACAGTTTTAATGCTTTATATGTGCCTGGGGGTAATCTGAGTAAGGTTTCCCCCCCACCCCCCAAAATAAACCTCTACAGAGAAGGAACTGATTCTGTATGTGACTAAAAAAAAAAATTTTTTTTGGAGGATTTCTCAACTTCAAATCTAAAATCCATTCATACTAAGCACCTGCCTTTTGTTACTTCAGCAATCACCTGTCCCAGTCTGTTTGTAATTTATTAAAATGGGAAAGAGCAGGCTATTTGTTTCCCCATTTAAATGGGTCATATCTTTAGCTTGCCTACAAGAAAATTCAAAATGGAAGCATTTGGTCACAGGAAAGTGCCTCAGGACATGATGCATTTTGGAAAAAGATGGTTTTTGGCCCTGAATCTTCTGGACACTTGTCCAGCTGGAGCCCTCTGAGCGTTGGAAACCGAGGCAGAGGGAGGGTGTGGAGGATGCTGTGAAAGCCTGCCCATCCCCAGACATTCTGCCAGCAAAGGACACAGTACAGGTGACAACACCTCTCCTTAAGAAGTTTAACCAGAAGTGAACTGTTTCCCTGTTTCTAGCTTCACTCCTATTTTAAGTATTTTATTTGTAAATCTGCCAGAGAGAAAAATTGTCTCTTTGAAGTGTGTGTATAAGAAGGCTATCTATTTACAGTATCTTGGTAAAAGAGAAATAACTTAAGAGTAGGTCATTCCCTCCTCCCCACTCAAAGTCATTTTTCCCTTACGGGCAGAATTCCACTTGTAAGGGAAAAAAAATCAAGTTAGGTCTGTTAAATTCTTGTTTATTAATGTTTGATTCTTGTAGTGTAGAGATTTTCCAACTGGTCTCAATTTACACATATGTTATGCTTTATAATCAGGTTATTTTTCTCACTTGGCTTCCTTGGAAAACTTAAGGCATAGTTTTTTGCTTTTTTTTTTTTTTTCCTTTTCTGGCAAGAATGTCTCTATCATTGGGGAAAAAAAAAAAAAAAAATTTATAATAGTTCAGTTTAAGCAGAATGTGAAAAAACCACACTTGCTCCAGAGGATGAAGTCGCTATCCTGGCAGAGGTTGTGTAGTTTATTCAGTAAAAGGTTCTGTGTTGTTTTGCAGTGAAAAATGTTTCCACATTTTCCATGAATGTAATAGAAAGATACTGCCTGCCTCCATAGTGAATAATTAAACAGGAGTTTCAAGCAGAATTCAAATGGTCTCACAACAAGCTTTACAAACACTTAATGAAATTCAAGCACTGACTTCTTACAGCATGTGTCTCTGCATCCAACATAGTGCTGGTCTTATAATAAATTAATTGTGTGACTGTTTTTCTGAAATTTCAGCTAAGAAATTTCCAGCTCCACCCTAGCAGGCAGAGATTACAGATTTTATTGGCGTTGAGAAAACTGCCACTTCTGCAGGCAGGGCTGATTCAGTATCCTTCAGCTGCTAAAAAGGATGGTCCTAGTCCCCTTGCCCCACTTCTGGTGTTACCTCTGTGCCATTTCCTCTACCAGCTCCAGGGCATGTCTGACCCTTTCACCAGGCTTTTCCTCTTCCTTAACTCCACAGTTAAGGACAGAAAATTGAGGGGGTGGAAGAAGGTTTTTCTTCAATTAGATAGTGTGCCAGAGGGAGAACTTGTCAAAAGAAGGAGGGAAATGTGAGCAGCTGGAAGCGGGAGAGAGCAAAACGAAGTATTTGGTTGATTCAGCTACCTAGTGCAACATCATCCTCAACTCTCCTGCAGAGAACCCTGGCAATTTAAACAATGTACACTGAATCCCACCACAAACTACTGCATTTCTCAGCAGGTCTCACAAGATGTAGTTCAGAGTTGGCCCAGTGTCAGCTTGAGTTACAAGTAACTATCGAATTGCAAGAAAGCAAGGAGGCTGAGGAACAAAAGAAACAGTAACTAGCAGATCAAAGTCTCTACCTGTACCTTGTTTTCGATGACGTGCAGGAAATTAAGTGCCCTGGAAAACATGATATCAGCATTTCATTTATATTGATGTTGGAATCTTAGTCATCTTTTGACTGGAGGACCCAGTTTGTTGGGAGATAGATGTGTTTCATCTACTGAGCAATCTAAAAAGGTAGATGCAGCCTGGATGGGGGCAGGAGCCATCTGGCTGCTACCCCATCACATCTGGTGTGCCAAGAGGAAATAATGAGAGGCTGCATTGTTTTGCTTTTCTTCTCAGTAAATCGCTGCCTGATGATCATCACCACATTTTCCTCTTTTTGCAATTGTTTTGTGACATGTGATCATGTTTATTATGGCAACTCTGGAAGCCAGAGAAGCAGGGTTCTCTTTGCTGCGTCCTGTACAAGTAAATTCACAGAAATGCCTGATGCTCAGAGGTTGTAATCTAAATTCACAAGAGGAAGCATATGGTGTGGAGGAAATATTAGATTCATCGAGAAACGATTCTCCCCTCTAAAGGTACATGGGTTATTTTAGAATTGACAGTGTCCCAAATTGCTCTGTAGTGTGATTTTCTCTCACACGCTTATCCTCTCTCCTCTTTTGTTCTTGGCAAAACACACAGATCCTCAGGTATAATAAACACAAGTTCAGAGGGCTCTACAATGGAACTGCTTTTGGTCATTCATAAAAACATGCTCAGCGTTGTTGTATTTAATAGCTTCTTATGCCTGCAGTGAGTTGTAATATTGAAATAAAAATAGATTTCCCTTTTGGGTATTTTATTACTAGCATTAAAATAACTTTCACAATTATTCCATCCTTTTGCTGGCAGAATGTTCTTTTATCTTAATGCATATTGCAAATGATTAAGCATCATGTTCCAAAGGTGACCGCATACAGTCCTCATCAGGTGGGAACATCATAGTTACCAGGTAGAAGGCAAACAATAAGGTAACTAACAGAGCCTGCTCATTTGAGTACCAACAGAAAGACTCAAAAAGCCATGTAGTCTCTGATATCTATGCCTGAGCAACACACCATATTACCCTTCACAAATGACTGATAATAAAGCCGTGGGCGGACATTTTGTGTGCTTGAGAAGCTTTCCTACTTGTACATTTCTGATTCCTTCTCAAACAATGGGAAATCACAGACAAACATGAAAATGTTGTGGGATCCCTGTTGCCTCCCTTGTGCATCCATCGCCAGGCTCCACCGTTGCCTTGGAAACTGGGTAGGCAGGGTTTGATGCAGGCAGGGAGGAGGCTGTGGCAGCGTTTCGGCTGCTGAAGGACCCATAGGTGTTCCTGGGCACATGCTCTGCCTTTGTACGAATGGGAGAATTTTGGCTTTCATTTGCAATTCTGACAACTTAGAATTTATGGAGCTATATTAAAAAAAACCCTCAAAATAATAGGGAACTCACATATCTATTTAAGTATTCTTGATGGCTAAGATTTGTTTAAGTGTTTGCCATAATGAAAGGTTCTGAATTGACATTCAATTAATTGACATTTAGTTCGGTTCACTGTGTGTTCATGGATGTTCAGCATCGCTGAAGATGAAGGAACTTGTACATATAAACATGTACTTGCCTTTAGGCACTCAGAATAAAGCCTGGAGCTACATCCCCACCCTGAAAAGAACAGTGGAAATCTACAAAGAGACCAGTTCTACGGTATCTAAGAATTGGTTTCCTAATAAAAGCTCAGAATTCTTAGTGGAATAACTCTAAAGGAGGTCAATGTGTGCATGTGGGAAGAAAACGTCTCAGGGAGGGTCCAGATGTCTTCAAGAGAAGAATCATAATGCTTCAAGTTGGGCCTTTGTGGATTGCCAGGAATATTCTGGCACCCAAAAAGTCCTTCAGTGTCTGTGTGGACCCCTCAGGATGCCAGAGATGCAGTTGTGTTGCAGTTCCACCAGTAATTAGAAGATGTAACTGCCTGCTGCTTCCCGAAAAGTTGGGTTATGCCTAGAGCAAGTACAAATGTATAGCATAAGTGGTGTGAACAATAACAAAGGCTGCCTGTGATTAAGTGTTCCTGAAATATGTCAAAGGAAAATACTGACGACAGCTGGGATATAAAGAACACAAACTCCTAAAGAATTTGGTGAAAAGATCTCAGTGCCAGCACAGTCCTTAATATTTTGTGATTGCAAAAGCCACATGGAACAGCACCACACCTAATTCCCTGTGTTGCAAAGCTTAAGCTAATCTGTGCTCATGACATTTCACAGCAGCTGAGGTTTCTGCACTAGGGAAGAAAATGAGCTACAGTTGATAAGAAAGTCAATTTGCTGGAGCAAACTCAGAGCCACTTTTGAAAATACAGCCAAAGCACTTTTTCAAGGTCACAGCAGCTAAATTCCAGGCAAAGATATGGTACTTCTTTAGTCACTAGTATTTCCTGCTGTCGATTAAAAAAAAACAAAACAAAGTGAAACTGGTGACATTATGCATTGATTTATATTGTATTAAGCATAGCTAACCTGAGCATTATGTAAACAATTCTGATCATTCTGACTTTATTCTTTATAGTAGTAATGATGTCCCACATCAATTTTTACCTCATCTTTGCAAAAATCTTGTTTAGAAGGTGTTATAATTGCAATATAATTTTATAGTGTAGTGTGAAACTGAGATGAATAAACCATCAATCTGGTGTTGCTGATCACACACAGCCTCCCACTCCCTTCTTTTCCTTTTATACTACCACACATTGTGGAGGTTAGACAGAACCTCTGGGATCATCTAGTCTAGTTCTTTACTTTGCTTGACAAAGTCAGCTAGAACAGGTTAATCAGGGTTGTCCCCCTTAGGGTTTTGACTCTCTCCAAGACTGAAGACACCACAATCTCTCTGGGCAACCTGTACCAGAGCAAAGCGTGGGTTTTGTTTTGGGGTTTTTTTGGTTTTGTTCTTGTGGGGGGTTTTTTTTGTTGTTGTTTTGTTTGGTTTTTGTTTTTTTTTGGTTTTTGTTTTGTTTGGTTTGGGTTTTTTATGTTCAGATTTCTGTATTTCAGTCTGTGTCCATTGCCTCTCCTGTCACTGCACACTTCTGAGAGGATCCTGGCTCCATTTTTTTACTGCTTTCCATCAAGTATTTATACAAACTGATAAGAATCCTCTGAGCCTTCTCTAGGAAAACTGGTGCCAGCTCTCAGCCACTCCATGTTATGACAGATGCTTCACTTCCCTAACTGCCTTCATGGCCTTTCCTCGGACTCACTCCAAAATGCCCATCTCTCTCTTGTATTGAGGAGTCTAGAATTGGACTCCAGATGCATCCCACCATAGTTTATCCCCTTCCTTGACCTTCCTTAATTTTCCTTAAACAAGGATATTGCTGGATGACCCTTGCTGTTGGGGCACTCTGCTCACTCATGCTCAACTTGGTGTCCATCAGGATCTCCAGGTCATTTTTGGCCAAGCTCTTTTCCACCTGGGTGCTCCCTGGCATGTAGTGGTTCAGTGGTTGTTCCTTTCCAGGCACAGGACTTTGCACTTCCCTTTGTTAAACTGCATGAGGTTCCTGTCAGCCCGTTTCTCCAGCCTACTGATGTCACTCTGGACTGGCAGCACAACCCCCTGGTGTATCAGTCCCTCCTCTCGGTTTTGTTTCATAGCAGACTTGCTGAGGGTGCTCTCTCTTGCCATTTAGCTCACTAATGAAGCAGTTAAATGGAGTTGGCCAAGGATCAGTCACTGGAGTACAGCACCAGTGGCTGGCTTCTGAATTTCATGTTGCTGATGTCAAGCCTTTCAGCTTGGCAGTTCAGACGCTTTTCACTCCATCTCACTGTCCATTTATCTAGGCCACACCTCATCAATTGACCTACAGGGATGTTATAGAAGACAGTCAAAAGCTTTCACAAAATAAACAATGTTAACTATGCTGAGCCTGGTGAGAGTTGGCAAGGTTTTAGAGCTTGCATTACCATGCTGTCCCCTTGGTGCTTTAATGTTGTGCTTAAGGTGAACTCTCTCCAGTTCCATTATGCTGAACACAAGGTACATTGTTTTGCATCCTCTTCTACCAACCTATTCCTTGCTTCATTGTGGGCTGTCATCTCCCTTCCCAGGTGCTAGAGTAAAGCTGTCCTCAACAGGGTGGCCAGATGGGTAGAAAAGCTACTTTCACTTCTGAAATAAAGTTAGAGCTGTGAATCAAGGACTGTTTTACAATCAAGTTCGATGTTTCTGCACAATCCATTATAGACCCTACTGAAATTTGTTTCAGGTGTTCTCCTTGGCAGCTGCGCAGATACCGGTGTGTATCACAGTTTGTTCAATTATATTCTTCTTGTTGTCCTTGTTGAACTGCCCCTCCTCCCTTGTTCATCCACCACACACCTCATTTTTTTTCTATGAGAGGTCAAGCAGATATGCTACTAGCAGGATTCAGTTTTCTTAAATGAGATATGTGGCAGGTGTCTGGTAACACAGAACATCACTTCCAGAAAAGAAACTTATCCCATTCCTGTGTGTGTTAAATTTCTATCTCTGCTGGATTACTCTGAGAAAAAGCCATTCTTTAGCAGCAGCATAAAATCTCAGGCCAGCCCTCTGTGTTCCTGAAGTTAGAGCCTCATGTATACATGTTTAGCAGCACTATTTAAAACAGTTTCATGCCTGAAAGAGGTTGTGGGCTTTAACATCACCACCCAGCCTCTGCTTGTTTCAGGTGTCCAAGCTATGGAACAATTATGCTTGTGGTTTTAACATACTGAAACATGATTAAGCAGGCCTGAGCTAGAAATCCAGGCTCGAGGGTGCTAATAAAACATAGCAGTATGTGCTTTGCTGCTGTGGCATAGTAGAGGTGAAGGGAACAAGGGTATGAGTTCCAACAGGTGTGCAAAGACGAGTCAGGCGGTTTTATTTTCTTTTTCACTTTTCCACCCCAAGATAAGCCATGTGGTATGCGATTCCGGCCTTTTCCCCGACGGCTGAAGGCCAAGTTCCCCCGGCGCCCCAAGCCAGCGGCGTTCAGCATGCGGAGGGGCCCGTAGCCTACCTCTCCCGGACCGGACCGGACCGGACCGGACCCAGACGCGGAGCCCGACCGGGGCGCGGGAGACAATGCCCGGGCCGGGCCC
>VYXF01005574.1:808488-830411 GCA_013397295.1 Polioptila caerulea
CCCCGGGGGGGCGGAGCGGGGCGCCCGATTTAAGGGGCAGCGAGGGGCGCGGCCGCCGCAGCTGCGAGTGTGGGAACGGGCGGCGAAGAAGGCAGAAACAGCAGCAGCTTCGGAGACCGGCACCATGCGTGAGATCGTGCACATCCAGGCCGGACAGTGCGGCAACCAGATCGGCGCCAAGGTACGGACGGGCGCGGAAGAGAGGAGCTCCCGCAGGTCGCGTCCCGCGGGTGGCGCGCAGCCTGTCCCGAAATGAAAGCGACCCGGGGTTTGCTGAGGCGCCGTGGTTCCTGCCCCCGTGCCCCCCGTCTCTGCCGCTCTGAGCTGCCGCGGGGCTGGGCCGGACAGGGACATGCCCGCGGTCCCGCCCGGCGTGCCCGGCCTTCCCGCAGGCAGCCGCGGCCATCCCGCGCTGCCTGGCCCCTCTGCGGCCACGGCGGCAGCTCCCGAGGGAGGGAACGGGAGGTGTTTCAGGGCCACACACGGTCACCACTGAACGTGGGCAGGTGTTGCCATCTTGTCGCGGCTACAGGGTCTTAAGCCAATGCTAGACAATGGGAGGACACCAATTTTATATAGCCAGAGATAGTCACCCTTTGGATACAAGCTACAAAGGAATTAACCTGCACGTCAGTGCTCTGACTGCTTGTCAGCCTCCTGCTAGTTCAGCTGCTGCGGCCAGCGAAGCCCTTGTGCACTGACTCACCTTCCCACCCGGCAGCTGCTCTGCCATGCAAGGGAGTGGTCAGGGCTGCCCGCGGAATGCATGGGCTGCACTGGTGGTGTGTGATTGGCACTGGCCAGCTGTTTCCACTGGCACTTGAAACGGCTAATTGTCATTTTTCAAAAATTTCCGCTAGTTCTGGGAGGTCATCAGTGATGAGCATGGCATTGATCCCACGGGCAGCTACCACGGGGACAGTGAGCTGCAGCTGGAGAGGATAAACGTCTACTACAATGAAGCTGCTGGTAAGTGCCTGCTTCCTCAGATGCCCTTAAATAAATGGGGCAGGCATGACAGTTCGATGAGGCTGGAAAAAGCCCTGAACATGAGCTGTCATCTGCCAGTGACTCCTCTAAGAGACCTTTGTTCTCAGAAAGGCTCTGATAACATGGTAGCCTTGATCGTGACAGTGCCTCTCCAGAGAAATCCAGGGATGTGGAAGGGAGCACAGCAGGGTTCCTGTGACACTGCCTGGCAACTGCGGGGCTGTAACACTGGTGCTGGTTCCTCCCACAGGTAACAAGTATGTCCCCCGTGCCATCCTCGTGGACCTGGAACCCGGCACCATGGACTCGGTGCGCTCCGGCCCCTTTGGACAGATCTTCCGTCCTGACAACTTTGTCTTTGGTGAGTGACTGCGGGATGGAGGAGTTCCTTGAGGAGGAACTCCACCCATGGAAAAGACTTGGAGCGAGCATGCAAGTGACCCTGGGGAAGCTGAATGCCCATAGCAGAGTGGGGATGGAAGAGGGGGAGGAGCCCGTAGGGAAGGGGCAGTGGCACCGTCTGGGTTTGTCCGTGGGGCGCTAACGCGGCACCTGGCTCGTGGTCTGCCCCGCAGGTCAGAGCGGGGCTGGCAACAACTGGGCCAAGGGGCACTACACGGAAGGCGCTGAGCTGGTGGACTCTGTGCTGGACGTGGTGAGGAAGGAGTCGGAGAGCTGCGACTGCCTCCAGGGCTTCCAGTTGACCCACTCGCTGGGCGGAGGCACGGGCTCCGGCATGGGCACCCTGCTGATCAGCAAGATCCGGGAGGAGTACCCCGACCGCATCATGAACACCTTCAGCGTCATGCCCTCGCCCAAGGTGTCGGACACGGTGGTGGAGCCCTACAATGCCACCCTCTCTGTGCACCAGCTGGTGGAGAACACGGACGAGACCTACTGCATTGACAACGAGGCCCTGTATGACATTTGCTTCCGCACCCTGAAGCTGACCACTCCCACCTACGGGGACCTCAACCACCTGGTGTCGGCCACCATGAGCGGCGTGACCACCTGCCTTCGCTTCCCCGGCCAGCTGAACGCCGACCTGCGCAAGCTGGCGGTCAACATGGTGCCTTTCCCGCGGCTGCACTTCTTCATGCCGGGCTTTGCCCCGCTGACCAGCCGCGGCAGCCAGCAGTACCGCGCCCTGACGGTGCCCGAGCTGACGCAGCAGATGTTCGACTCCAAGAACATGATGGCCGCCTGCGACCCCCGCCACGGCCGCTACCTGACGGTGGCCGCCATCTTCCGGGGCCGCATGTCCATGAAGGAGGTGGACGAGCAGATGCTCAACGTGCAGAACAAGAACAGCAGCTACTTTGTGGAGTGGATCCCCAACAACGTGAAGACGGCCGTCTGCGACATCCCCCCGCGCGGCCTCAAGATGTCGGCCACCTTCATCGGCAACAGCACGGCCATCCAGGAGCTCTTCAAGAGGATCTCGGAGCAGTTCACGGCCATGTTCCGCCGCAAGGCTTTCTTGCACTGGTACACCGGCGAGGGCATGGATGAAATGGAGTTCACAGAGGCCGAGAGCAACATGAACGACCTGGTCTCTGAATACCAGCAATACCAGGATGCCACTGCTGATGAGCAGGGCGAGTTTGAAGAGGAAGGAGAGGAGGATGAGGCTTAAGCCGCCTGATATCAAAGGAACTTCTGTAAAGCAGGCATGCATCTGAATGACTTCTGATAGTGGTGGTGAAGCATGTTTTCTAGAAACTATGTACCCAATTACCCTCTCAGCTTTTGTGACTTTGCCAGATTTCTCACTGTAACAGTTCTGAATCCTAATTCTTACAATGTTTTTTGTCCTTTAATATTAAGAGCACATAAAGGCATGTATTCAATTTCATGGTTTCTGTCTTTCTTAACACCTCTGTTGGGCAAAGAACAGCTGTGCAGCCTAGATCGCAACAAGTAAGTTTAAAGACATGTCAGAAATCTTGTGCTACAGTGGCATGCTCTGATCAATGAGGCTTATGTTCTTAAGACATATGTTTCTCATGCAAATATGTTAGATTTTTTCTTACAGGACTCAAGCCTACCTATCACTGCATTGAAAATGGAAAGCCAACTTAAATTCCTAAACAAGGTAAAGGCTAAGCACCTCTGACTTGTTTTGAAGTTCATGTCAGCGTAGGAAATTTTCCACTTCTCTGTTGAAGTCCTTTGCAAAACGCAGGTGTAAATTGTGCTTTCCTTCTGGCATCAGGAGCAACCTTGAGAAAAAGAAAACCAAACACTGATTATACTTTTTATTCTGTGAGTATAGGTAATTAAAATGCTTGTTGCATTTTCCTTGCTCTTGGTTACCCAGTAAGGAATTGTAGTAACTCTTATTTTAAGTACTATCCCTATGTATGTGGTTGGAATGTGAACCACAGCAACAGTTGGAACAACAAGCATACTACTTTTTCTACTCCGGTGAGGATAAAATAAGCCTAAACCAAATTTTTGTGTCCTAGACCCAGTTTCTAGAAAACTTTCTGGTGATCTTCAGAGAAGATAAGATTCTAAAATTTACTTGAGTAAGATGCATCTTTGAAAGGTATGTAAAGTACCTGAGCACTTTTGCCTCTTTCAGAGAACAATAGTTGTGCTGGGCAGTGAAATGTAGAGTTCTTGTCATTGCTCTAACTTGGTTAGTATTTGTGCTTTGCCTAATCTTTCTGCAAAAAGACAATCCGAAACTAAAACCAGTCATCCATTAAAATAAAAAGGGAAGTCAGAACTTCTCTGGCTATACCAAAAGCTTAGAAGTAATACCTGTGAATAAGGTTAAAATTTTATAATATGAATATGAGTTTGACATGCCTAAAATTCTACTTACTTTTGCTTTGTATTTGAGACAAACTTTATACATCATGGATGTATGCTTCTTTATATGGGGTGGGAAATTCTTTAAATTGTTTTGTTCTACCATATACTAAGCAGTTTCAACAGAGCTAAAACCATTTTGACTCATACTTTCTTGCCTTCATGCCAAAATCCCACTATACCAAGAGGGATCGACCTCCCTTAGGTGGTGACAAGTGCTATTTTGTTTTGGGAAAAGAGCAGCAGCATGCAAACATACCCAGCTTTTCTAGTGAATTCTGTTTGAATTTTGTTAAGTCTGTTTCTTCAAAGATAAGAAGCACACAGATGCACTAACTAAAGCACTGTGCATGCTATTTCCTACTGCCATTAATGTTTCCTACATTAGCATTTCCTACATTTCCTACATTCCTAGTCCATCATTCCTACTGTAATGCTACCGAACTCCAGCCATACCATGCAAATTCAGAATGATGGCACACTCTTTCACCATGAGAGAAACCAGCAATGTATCTGCAGTATAATCAGAAGAAGCTTTTTCTACTTTACTACTAGATAAAAATCAAGACGTGAAAAACTGATGGTAGAAGTATGTGTTAGTGAAAATGTACTGAATTTAAGCTTTTCCTTCTGCTTCACAATAGAAAATATAATTTCCAATGCAACTAGGGAAGAATAAGACCGTGTACCCAAGCATAAATTTCTGAGAACACCATTAGCCCGGTTTGTTTTCCAACAAATATGCATACAGGGGAGCACTTCAGCACAAAGACATGCAAAGAATCACTGTTTTACATTTTATTGGATGGCAATTTCTAACAATTTCCTTTTGACTTGTTTTCCAAAGAGAAGCTAGCAGAATCTTGTCTAGTTTCTTGGGATAATTTGCCTTAGTCAGCACCTGGAGTATTTAGGAGCTTGGTGAAAACCAAGCAGGATGAGAGGTGTTCTGAATAGGGCATGTAGGAGTGACAAACCAGCAGACATGAAATAAAACACCTCCATTGTTTTATTGTTAGGAAGATCTCTTGATCTCATCTTTCCTGTAGCAAAGTGCATTACTATAATCTGCAGGGCTGACTTTGAGATATCATTCATTTTTGTACTGAGATGACACCAGTGAAACAGTTCCCTACATTTTGCATTCATAAAAATGCTTTTTCC
The DNA here is from genome assembly GCA_013397295.1 of Polioptila caerulea. NCBI lineage: Eukaryota > Metazoa > Chordata > Aves > Passeriformes > Certhiidae > Polioptila > Polioptila caerulea. Next base: position 813,463 of record VYXF01005574.1, read on the forward strand.
CCCTGCCACTACTTCTGTTCTCCAGTGCTAATCATCATAGTCTGTTATTAAGTAGTAATAGAATGCTTGCATTTGTGTGCAAATTCGTGAAGGAAATTCAGCTGGTAAAATCCCAGCTTTTTATAAGAAGCATTTCTGGAATTTTCAAGTTGTGCTGATTTTGGCTGGGATAGAGTCCATTTTCTTCACAGTGGCTGTTATGGGGTTGTGTTTCAGATTTGTGCTAAAAACAATGTTGATAATACACAGATGTTTCTTTTATTGCTGAGCAATGCTTGCACAGCATCATGGCTGCCTTTGCTCCTCATACTGCCCCACTAGGGAGGCAGCTGGGGGTGTACAAGGAGTTGGGAGGGGACATACCTGGGACAGCTGACCCCAACTGACCACAGGAATATTCCATACCATATGGTATCATGCTGAGCATACCGAGCTGGGAAAAGAAAGAAGGGGGATGTTTGGAGGAATGACATTTGTCTTCCCAAGTAAGTGCTATGTGTGATGGAGTCTGGCTTTCTGGGGGATGGCTGAACACCAGCCTGCCTGTGGGAGGAGTGAGTTAAGTCCTTGTTTTACTTTGCTTTTGTATATGTGGCTTTTACTTCAGCTATTAAACTGTCCTCATCTCAACACATGAGGGTTTTTTTTCCCATTTTTACTCATCTAATTCTGTCCCTGATCCCATGAATGGGGGAGTGAGTGGTACTGAGTTGTTGTCAGGGATTAAACCACAATGCACATGAAGCAGATTTTTCTTGATATTTTTCTTGTTTATGTAGCAATGTTTCTGAGCACCCTTGTACTCTTTTTTTTTCTCATTCTGCTTTCCTTAAAAACAGTGAAAATTCATGGGACAGGCAGAAACAGAATCTTTGAGGTTGTTCACATCAGTAGGGCAGAGCAAACAGAAGTAAACTGTGTTTCTCTCTAATAACCGGGAATCTCTCTCCATTCATAGCACCTGAATTCCCTGTTCTACTGAATGGGACAGAAATGAGGTCTCTTACAGCAGAAGGAATGCAATGATCATAAACAACTTTGCTTGCTTTGATAAAGCTTAAGCAGTAGTGGTTCTGTTTGTGTAGTGGAAAGAGGACAAGGAACATACTAGGTTTCTCTCAGCGGGCTTTAGGAAGGAGCTTATTAAAATACTGTACTTCTTACTTTGCAAGGAAAGTCCAGCTCCCCTATTTGCATTATAACTTGTTAGGGAAGTTTAAAATAGCTCCCTGTGTGGCAGAGACAACTCATCCAAATACTTTATTTTTTTAACATTGGGTTTGAACTACTTAATTTCTCCAACAATGGTTCATAAAAATTCCATCATTTAACTTACCGAGAGCCTTTGATGTGCTTATGAATGTATTCTGCGTGAGCTTGTGGGACCAAAGGGTCCTTCTCACCATGAATTATAAATGTGGGACATTTAATATCTGGCAGCAACTGTTGGCAGATATTACCTAGGGAGAAAACAAATGAAGGTCACTTTGGTTTAAAATTGTATGAAAGATGAAACTGCTTCCGTAAAGGACTCTGAACTCCACTGGGTTCTAGCTATTGCCTCTCCTTGTGGATTGTGTGTGATTAATCTACAGAACTCTGTAAGCAGGACTATAATTAACATTTCTTTCTCCAAAATCTTACTTCACTGCAATTTGCTCCATTAATGGATACTAGCACAAAAGGATACAGAGAATGAAGTACTTCTGTTCTACATTTGCCCCAGGCTGCCTTTGACTCTTCAAAGCCAATACATGCATCTCATTCCTGGCTTTGTTCTTTTCAGCCTTAGAGTCTCACGGCCCTCACCTTAAGCTGCATTTTGTTACAGCAGTTGTCAGGTTACAAGATTTGCTACTTTCTTGGAACAAACAAACTTAGGCTGCACTCGTTCCCGTTGCACCTCCCGGGCCCTTTGCTGTCTGCAGTGTTGGGATGGATTTACCCTAGCTGGATGCCAAGCACCTACCTAAGCCTCTGCATCACTCCCCTCCCCAAGTGGACAGGGAGGGAAAACAGAACAAAGGGTTCCTGAGCTGAGCTAAGGATCAGGAGAGAGATGACTCACTGAATACCATCATGGGCAAACCAGACTCAACTCAGGGATATTAACTGAATTTATTACTAGCAAAATAGGAGCAGGATAATGAGAAGTAAAATAAATCTCAGAAGTTTCTTCCTGGGTTCTACCTTCTGTCCCTCTGTAATGCAGGGAGATGGGGAGTGGGGGTTGTGGTCAGTTCATCACAGGATGTTCCTGCTGCTGCTCAGAGAGTGCTTCCACTGCTCCAGTGTGTGGTCCCTCCCACAGGAAACGATTCTCCATGAACTTCTCCAACATGAATCCATCCCACAAGCAATGGTTCCCCACAAACTGCTGCAAGGTGAGTCACCTTTCCACAGGGTGCAGTCCTTCAGGCACAGCCTGCTCCAGCATGAGTCCCCCACTGGGTCACAAGTCCTACCAGGAAACCTGTTCCAGTGTGGGCTCCTCTCTCCATGGGTCTGCAGGTCCCAGCAGGAGCCTGCTCCAGCATGGATTTCCCACAGGTACAGAGTCCTCTCTTGGGCATACACCTGCTCTGGCATGGGCTTGTCCAAGAGCTGTAGGCAGATCTCTGCATCCCTGTGGACCTCCATGGGCTGCAGGGGCACAGCTGCCTCATCAGGGTCTGTACCATGGGCTGCAGGGAAGTCTCACCTGGAGCATCTCCTTCCCTTTCTTCTTCACTGACTTTGGTGGCTGCATAATTGTTCCTCTCACATAGTCTCACTCTGCTCTTCTCTGGCTGCAGTAACGTCTGTGCAGCAACTTTTTTTTCCTTCTTAAATATGTTTTCACAGAAGTGTTACTGCCATCACTGATTGGCGCAGGCCAGTGGCATGTCCTTCCTGAAGCAAGCTGGCATTGGCTCTGCTGGACATGGAGGAAGCTTCTAGGCACATTGCAACCCCCCTGGTAGCAAAACCTGGCCATTCAAACTCAGTACAAATGCATAACCATTTGATATGAATTGTACAAGAGCTATTCAACAATTATTTCCCTGCCCATTCATAATTTTATGCTTAGTAGTCATTAATCTCATTAGAAGTAATTTTAATGGTTTTGCTTAAAGACTTTTCTGAATTTTTCTCTGCTTTTTTTCCTCCTTCCTTAGTAACCCAGTTTCCAAACTCATTGTCTAACTTCCCACATTCTTCCAAGGGAATCTTTAGGCAAAACATCCTTGATGGGCTTTATGTTCCATTTTTCTTTGAGATAACTTTGTCAATTTGTAGTTGTCACCTTGCAGCTACCAACAGATTAAGATTAATGCTCATACATGCACACTTTCCTTAGCTTTAAAGTCAGAGGTTGTTTCTCAGTTTTTCCAATTGTTTGGTTATTTATGTAGCCTTTGTTTGCAGTTCTACGGGTTAAACATTTTCATTTAGAATTTTTTACCCATAGTCCTCTAACACCTGCAGTAATGTTGACTGTTTTTCAGAATAAGCACCAAGTAAATTTAGGTTATTTATTTAGGAACATAGTTGGCAGTCAAACTATTATTTCTTAGTTTTCAGTCCTAAAACTGTTTTGTACTATAACCATTAAATTATATTTACTCTAGAAGCATGGAACAGCAAGAAGAATCTTGGATGTTGTGACTTTATGTAACTTACTCAGTTTCATTAAGTGTTGGCTCCTTCTAAAGGTTAATTTCTTATGGTATTTCACACTAAAAGCTGTCTCATTCAGGGAAAATAGTCTAGTTTTAAAAAGAGCTTGAGTTTTTGACCAACATTGGCTTTGCTGTCCTCCTTTTATCTCTGATGGGTTTTATCAACACCTTTTCTTATATCTGATGTATCTGTGCTTTTCTTGAGTGTCTTAACTTTAATTGCAAGGTTGCCTGTTTGTAATCTAAGTTGGAAAACTGGTTTGTCCCTGGGAAAAAACCTGCAGTCTGATAGCTGCTCATCTCTTGCAGCAAATATTATGCTTCTCCCAATATCTGACCCAGTTTCAGCATCTAGGTAATTCAGCTCCTTGTTACATGTTCCTTGACAGCTCCTTTTCAGTCACTTTATCTCAGTGTCTGAGGCATGTGCAGGCAGTGAAGGATGTCACAGCCACAGATTCACCAGCCTGGGCTTTTCACTTCAGAAAAAAATAGTTTTAAGGAGATTCCAGAAAGGGTAAAGTAAAATCAGAGCCTAATTTTTTACATCGCTTTACTGGGAGAAATCCTAGTCCTGTGTTGATCCTACACAAAAATTTGTGGAAAAAATCTGACATGAAGGAACCTTTTCCTTGTAGTACCTTCTGCCTGTTAATGTAAATCACCTTCTATCTTTCATTATGTGAGCTACAGGGAAACATGTATAAGAGTTACAAACTCCATTTTTTATATGTTATGTATTATTACTTTAGGCAAATTAAAAGCAAATTCCCTCTGAATCAAAATAGAACTTCAGATTATTATACATAATATCCTTGGCTGAAAAGGTCTATGTAAAGTGCAGAATTTTTCAGGGATAAACAATTATATTGTCTAGTTTAACATTTTTTTTGTTTTATTTTAAACACCTGAGCTACTTCAGTTGTGTTTTTAAAATGCGTTTTTTAAATTCTGAGTTTTCAAAATCTGAAGTCTCTTCTCTTTTAACTTACATGCTACAAGGTTTGAAAGAGTTCTTGAGCTCTGTTTTGCAAAAAGTGGAAAGAACATGCCTTACTTTGGGTACCTCTTAACTATGTCACCAAGACATAATCCTTTGACACACAGGCAGAAGAGGAGAGAAAGATTCTGCCTGAGCAGAATCCTTCCTGTTTAGCCTGCACAAAAGCAATGACCTCAATAATGCAGTTTTGTGGTGGAACAAGAGGAGAGCCTCATGAGCGAATGTTTTTCATAAGTGTTTTCCTCCTGTACCTTTCTGGTTCTGAGAATTATCTACAGAGTAATTGTGTTATTCTTGAGTGTGAGTCAGACCCAGGTTTTAATGCCACATGCAGAGTCCTTCCATTACTGGCTGCTAGAAATACTGTTAGATTTTTTTTATCCAGAACTGCCTGCTAATCTAACTGCCTCAATTCAACATTGTGAAAGCCTTACCATCTGAATTTTCAGCAAAGCGTGATATTCCATCTACCCAAGCCTCACAGGTTTCTGCAAAGTACTTGTGTCCATACAGCTCTTCCAGTGGTTTCTTGACCTTTTCACTCCATTTTGAAACATCTCGGATGCCTACATGAAACAACATTGAAATATGTTATGTTCTTTCCAGCAACAAGGTACAAACCACACCTAATATGGGGAAGTTTTCAAACCAGACCACAAATACGTATTTCAGACTTGAAACTGTAGTGAATATTCCAAATAATTCATACTATGGAAAGGGTATAAAAAAGACAATTGTGCAACCTCTGCTGTGGTCCTCTGAGTTGTAGAGGAACATCTTGTCATGGTCACAAGGAAAAAGAGAAAAAACATAATATTCAAAGGACTGAGTTCTAAAACTTCTGATGGTTCTTTCTGGAAGGTTTTCACAAGAGAAGTTCAAGGGCTACCTTGAGTATAAAAATGTGACTGTTTCATAACAGTGTGCTAGACCTGTGCTAGACCTTTTTTTATATTGTTTAGCCTTTTGCATTGACTCATGGAGGGAAGTTCTTCCATGGCTCCTACCATCTCTCAGAGGAAGGAAGCTCTTACTGAGACATTCCAGCAGGCTGACATCATGGTACATTTGCCATCGTTTAACACAAAAACAAGTGACTCTACTTAGTAGAGATCTGTGAGTCATGGCAGGCTGGCTAAAGCTGTACAAATAATCTGACATTTTAGTTATTTATTTATCAGATTTAAAAAACTTTTTTCCCCTCTAAAATTTTCAATATTGCTTACAAACTAGGTATTCAAAAGGGTCAGTTTCACTAAACTGTATTTCAGCTGAACACTTTGTACTGACAAAATCTGAAACCAAGTTGGCACAACAGAGAACAGGAGAGTACTGAATCATCAAACTGCAGTGTATGCCACCAGAAAGGTTTTAATTGGTTTCAAAAGTGAATTAAGGGAAGAAAGGAGTGAGGTGTTAATTAACAAAGAGAACCTGCACAGCTAAATGACAAAGGTAGCAGTGACTGAAAGTATTTTATAACAGCATCTGATTGGCAATGAGTCTGCTCACCCCAGGCTAGGTGCTACTGAACAACTGTTTCCCATATAGAATCTACTGTTTTATCCTTGTGGCTGGCATTAACTCAAAAAGAGAAGGGAGAAGCCTATGTTGAAAGGACATAGATACCAAATCAACAGCTTTCTCTCCTGCCAAGCCCTCCACTGCAGCTGAGATGCACTGATGAGCCAGTTGTAGAAGACTTATGCTGATACTCTCTGAGTTCTATCAGCCAGACAGAGATGTTGAAAGCAACAATCCAAAAAGGACAAATGCCAATATTGCAGTGGGTACTCCATGTAAATAGGACTTCTTTTTTGTTGTTGTTTTGGGGTTGATTTTTAATTTTTCTTTTACATTTTAGTCTGTTTAGCAGGGAGGACATAATGCATTTCATGGTTATACAACAAAATTTCCTAAGTATAAAAACATATAAAGAAATAAAGCATTTTATAGAGCTAAAAAGCATTTTGCTTTCTGAACTAAATATATATATTACACTACTATCACTTTTATTTTTAGTATAGGTGAGATAAATACAGATGTGCAATACATACACTTGTAATTTTGCTGAAGCCAGAGAGATTTCACAGCTGGTATAAATCAAATTCCAGTCTCTAAAATGAAACTATACTGGGTTACATTTGTCGAGAGCTGACATGGTTAACTCTTTTCTTTCTACGTTCAAAAGGAAATGTGGCCCCTTTCTGAGTTCATTAGCCATTTCTTCCTATTTTTCTTTATAGTGAGAAGTGGTCTCAGATTCTATTTCACATGAGCGGAACAAGGATCAGAAATCCCATGTTTCTTTACTTTGCAAAGGTTTTCTAAAGATAATAATTAACTCTGAAGGAATGCAAATGTGTAAAGACACCTTGGGACATTTACTTGAATAATTCATTTGCTTCCTGAACTTAAAAGTTAAGTTATGAACTTGTTTTCTTACTGTCTATATTATATAGGCCTTAGAGGCAAAAGCTGTAACAAGCTGGCCCAGTGATTATCTGAGGACCTGGTTTTAAAAAAGTTGTGCAAGATGTGAGGTAAGAAAAAAAACCTGGGGTTTGATAGTATTATTTGGAATTTATTTTTAGGAATTTGTGATAACAACAAAAATCAGACTTTCTGAAAACTACTGATAGGCTATTGTAATTTCTGCTTTTTATCAGGGTAAGTTGGCAAGGGCTTAAAGGGTTAAAAAATCGATTACATTACCCCTAGAGTAATTGTTAGAGAGTTTCTCACTATAATCTGTCCTTACACCTAGCAATATAGTGAATTTTATGTCCTGTCTCCATAGGTTTGTGGCGTCCTCAGCTCTGTCTCCATGACAAAGATTCTTGGGTCAAGTAGAAATTAAAATAATTAATTTAGAATATGACATGCAGTTCATACATACCATTGTAAATTCTCACATCCTCTTGAGTAACGCTGGCATTTGCTCCCCAGACAACCAACTTGTGGATAAGCTTTGGGTACCTTGCAGCAGCAATGAGAGCTGTAATTCCACCATCACTCCACCCCAGCAAGGAGAACTTCTTAAACCTTAGTGCCTTGATTCATACAAGAAAGTTATATGCAAATCAGCAGCTGGCTTTACAGCCAAATGTCAAATATTTCTAGGAAACTAACTGTACAGTTTTAGGTACAACACTACATAGTTGAACTATAGTTAGCTTTTATAATTAGAAAATATAGTTTTCTTGCTATACATAAAAATGCTAAAAAAAGTCAATTATTTAGAAAATTACACTGCCGTTTCAATTTTCTATAATTCTTTAGTGAAACAGGTAGTAGTCCTTTTAGATTCTTGCTGTGTTTTAAAAAGCCCTCCAAAAGAAAAGAAAAGTTGATTTAAAATGGAGAGTAAAGACCTCTTCAGAGAGCCTGATGATATGAGGAATCCGTGGATTCTCTTGCTATAAAGTTGGCAAAGACTATCACAATGTGGATGGTAAACAATCCAAGAGTAGGCTAAACTTAAGAAAAAAAAATGTGTAAGACTTGAAAAATAGAAGCCAGTGATCTGGTTTACTGATGCTAGCTGTGCTAAAAAAAAAAAACCTACTCTGTAACAACCAAAACATGCCTAAAGTATTTTCTGAAGGATTATATCAAATTTTAGTTGCTAATTCATATTTTCTGAAGCTTGTGTGTATTTTAAATGCTACTTCACGGTCAGTTGCGATTCAAAACATTAATAACTAAATTCCTCCTGCTTCAAAAGGAAAGCTTAGGGCAAAAAAAATGACAACCAAGACCTTAATTCATTCTGACCAGTGACAGGACCCACGGGAATGAGTTGGGGGAGGTTTAGGATGGATATCAGGAAGTTTCTGCCCCCAGAGGGTGGTTGGACACTGGAACAGGCTCCCCAGGGCAGTGCTCACAGCACCAGCCATGACAGAGTACAAGAGGCGCTTGGACAGTGCTCTCAGGCACAGAGTGTGACTCTTGGGGTGTCCTGTGCAGGGCCACGAGTTGGACTCAATGATCCTGACGGGTCCCTTCCGACTCAGCATGTTCTGTGATTCTATAATAATGCTTTCTACTAGATTTGGAAATTCTTGTTTCCTCATAAATCACTAGATTTGGTAAGGAGTACTGGCAGTCACAGCAGAGAGAATTTTGTGTGTGTTGTGTTCAGTGGGGAAGGTAAAGGGACTCATGAGGAAATACATCTGAAGATTGTAGGGGGACAATATTCACCGGTTAAGCAATACTTGAAATTCTGCATATAACTGTGGCTTGTGAATTCATTTACAAGAAAATATATTTCACAGTGTTTTTTGCTTTTCTTCTGTGGAAATTACAGCCTTTTAGATGTAATTAAAGAGGATATTGTACTTTAGGAGGTAAAAGAGCAAGTTAGTTGAATGAGTTGCTTTGGTGCTTGGTGGTGTCAGAAGTCCATGCCTGCTTTGTTGTGACAGAAGAAAGAAAAACTGCAGGCAATGAGAGAAACAACTACAGAGGGAGAAAAAGAAGTTTCTACTTTGCTTGTAAACTTGATGCTCAAGTGAGGCACAACTTTACTAATCAACTCAATACTTAGCAGAGTTCTATCCCTGTAAGGCTTTTCTGTTTTTGGCTTTATCCTCTGTATTCTGCTCACTGTAGTTTTGACCAATTTTAGGTTTCACTCTGCAAAGCTATAATTACTGAACAGAAAAGAAATAAGGTAGGGGAAAGAAAGGGACATGCAAGAAAAGAGAACTTTGAATTTTTGCAGCTGATCAAAAATTGGCCCTGGTCTGATGAAGAGGTGGTTAATCTGTGTCCAGCTTTCACTATTGTACTGCTGAAGGGTTCCTGGTATCATGGTAGATTTTGGGGGTTGGCAACAGTGCTTGTAAAGGTAAAGTTTTTGATGTTGCTACTGTTCCCCTACTGCCAATAGCAAATGATGGAGCTAAAGTTGGCTGATGGATGGGATAGCTGATTAATGTTTTTGTTCTTCATGCCAGGTTATTTGAGATCTATTTGCCTCCAGTGTTTCTCCTGTTTACCAGCCTTTATCTTGGTGCATTCTTTGGGGTATCTCAGGATGCCTTTCCAGCAGGAGGAATTTAATTTATCCATTGCAGCCTTCAGAAAAACAATGTGATGTAACAGATGTACTGCATAAGGTGTGCATGTTTGCTTACTTCAATTTTAAACTCTTTATAGTACAGGTCACTAACCTAACATGGGCAATAACTTAAAAGCTGGTTGCACACCACAGTTTTGCACTGAGTGTTTTCACTGCATCACAGGGAGTGTAGCACAAGCAAAAGTTTGATCTACAAAATCATAGAGAAGCCCAAGCCCATCCTTTTGCTAGGACAGTGGCTCTGAAGAGAAAGACCTTCTTAAATATCAGCACTAATTTTTTCCCTAATGATTGCTTTAATGCTCTTGACTTTGCTAGCATTAGACATTGGGGTAGAGGGCAGCAAAGTGGACTTAGGTGCATTATACTCCTTTTATTTCAAGCAAACTCCTTCACAGAACACAAATGGAGATACGGAACAGTGTCTTCTGCATAAAGGTGCTAAATACTCTGCAGAATTTCAGCTTTTCCTGTTTCACAGAAACCTCGCATCCAGCAGAGACACCAGAATCTGAAGGAGACTAGAACAAAGGTTCTGAAGGTTCACCACATGGATGTGTTTTTTGGCTGATTGTAGGCTGGATGATGTATATAAACCATTATATACTGGAAATCATACTTGGAATGATTCCTTGGGATTTGTGCTATCCTTTATAATATATTCTAAAATAGAAGAAGTCACCCATGCTTGGTAACATTTTACTGTAACGTTATTATATGCTTGTATTGAGAAACATCTTCAAAAAACAGGATGCTATGCCTCATTTGCTTTGGCAGCTCTAGAGACTGGTAGGCTACTGTCCTGTTTGGCTGGAAGCTACATGGTTACAATCCCTCTGGGGAAATCTCTGTTTAATATTTTGCACTTATTAGTATTTAATAGAGACAAAAAAGGGGGCTACAACCATTTAGATGGCAAGTTTATCACCTATTTGTGGTAGCATCTTTATTTTCTTTGCTAGTGGAGCAGAAGAAATTGAAGATTTACAGTTCAGAGAGAGAGTTTTTATAGTTAGAGGGCAAATCTGTGTCTTAATCCTGATTCTGCTGTCAGACTTAGTTTGTTTCACTAGGCAGAATACACCTGGAAGGCCACATTTCCAGTTTCAGATGGGTTTTCAGCAAGGTTATTGTTTATTACAGAAATATAGTTGGACCGACTGTCTGAATTTTGCCTTGTATTTTTGGAATTTTAATGCTCTGCCAACTTTCTTAGCATGACCAAAGAGACTGTGTATCTTAACATAAAAAAGCCAGAATATTAGTTACAGCTAAACCAGAAAATAGTGTCAGCAGTTATAGGACACAATAAAAGAGGAACACAGAAACACAGATTTAAATAAAAAATTCTGCAAGGAGAAATAATAACAGCTTTAGGCCATATTCTTTATAACCACAATAGCTGTATTAATTAGTAAGATTTGGTATGGTCACAGGAAGCCTTTGATTTCCCACAAAAATTACTTCAGTAATATGCTGTAAAATGCAAAGCATCAAGTTAATTTTTAGAATCAAATGTTTCTTAAAATGGGCTGCTCAAGGCAAAATGCCAAGATTCTATTCGATAGAAAATTTTCTAAGAGCCCTTCAGTATGGTAATCTCTTCAATTAAATTACTTTGCATAGATTTTGTTTCTTATACACTCATTTAACTAAACTTATATGGTTCTTGGCTGCAAACCTCTTAGGGCAGGGTCTTAGAATAAAAGCATTTTGCTTTATATTGATTCCCACAGTTGAACCTCTATGCATCTTGCAGAATAGGTGGAAAAAAATATTTTTTGGAATTGTGTGTATGTGCTCACTTTTAAGCTTTCATTTGAATGGTCTTTTCATAATCTGCTGTCTGCTGGAAAAAACCTTCCTCCTTCTCAAAATTTAATGAAAACAGCTTTTAAAAATTTTTTTTTAAATTAGGAAATAATAAAATATCATAGTAGATTTACCTGCATAAGATCCACAGCATCTTTTGCATCCCTCTCAAAGAAATCTGGAGGAAAGTCTCGAGATGGAGGAATGGACTTTCCATATCCCCGAGGATCCCAAGCAACAACTGTGAAAAGTTGCTTATTCATCGACTCAAGCTGCGGTCCAAAATCAGTTTGACCACTCCCTGAAACATTATAATTTTTCAATGTTATTAGCCACCATACATACTCTAAAGGGAAAGTGGGGAAAACTTGTAACTTTATTCCAGAAAGAGATTATCCAACAACTGTAACTATCCACTGCAACTCTTAGACAGCAAGCACCACAAGTAAAATCCTTAGAAGCATCTGCAGTACGTTCAGAGCAAACCATTTCTGGTAGGTGTGAAAGGTGATCAAGATCAGTGCTCTCCCATATGATTAAAAACAGTGTCTTGTTATAAACTAAACTGAGTTACCTGAGAAGGGATTTATCTTTGAGAGATTTAAAGCACTAGCATGGTCATTGTTAGTGCATTAATGGGCAATACAGGTGAAACTGAGAGGGCAGGAATATTTTGCTACAAATTTATATGTGAAAAGCACTGTGCCAGACAGTTATTATTTGCTAAAGCATCTCTATGAGATTATTGGTGCTTAAAGCAGACCTTTAAATACTTTGTTGCCTGAGGAGACTGTGGTGACACAGAAGCATAAAACTGTAGATTTTTATTTTTCTAGTATGTAAAAAAAAAAGCCAAATACAGCCATTTTTTTTCTGATGTAGAACCATTTCTTTTATTAATAACTCAGACCTGCAAAGGATTTAAAAATGAAGTAGTCCCATCTATTGCACTAAGCTATCTATGAATGAAGGTAACTTAGCATGAAGGTAAGACTGCAGTTTATGTGTTTGTGTTGTGGTCACGTGGTTACAGTATCAAATGGTATTTGATTAAAACTTCTTCAAATTTAATGTGCTGAAATATAAAATTTGCTATCCATTGCTATATTAAAAAGGCTATTTAAAGGCACTTAAGAGGTTTTTTTCTGTTTACTCGGGGAAATCTGTCCTCAGATACCACCAACAGATCTAAGTTATAAAAAAGACTTTATATAGCCTGCTATGATGACAGTAATGTAAGCATTAAAAGTTAATAATAATAATATCATTCACAACTGAAGAAATATATTTCTGTTTAAAGAGTTTGCATTGGCAACAGGATTGCTAGTTTAAAAAGCTGTTTAAAATCAGTAGGTTGAAACATATTATTACATGAAGGATGATTAGCATTAATAATTTTTTCCATCTTCCCCTTGAGAATTCTTTGAAAGAACCAATTCATGAAGACTCAAAAACGTTGCTGCCAAGAACAAATGTTTCCTGCTCTTTGGTTCTTGACATTTTATCATCTTATCCAGCAATTCAATTTGCCCAACTCTGAGCACAGCAACAGTCCTACTGACAGCCTGCCATGAACTGTTGGTAAGTCTGATGGATCCTTCAGAACTGGAAGAACGGAGAAAAAATAGGCTGTGTTAATTTTAAAAGGTTGTTATCAAAAACTGTGATTTTGATGGACACCACTTAGCTAGAAGAACCCGTTGTCCATCTTTAAAAACCACTGAGAATCTTAGTGATGTTGCCCTAAATAGACAAAACATGAAAATACATCTTCAAGCAAAAAGAAAAAATTAACAGTGACTTTTTCACAATAAACTGTAAGGATTACATTATGTCTATTAATTCAGTTGGAATCCATCCAGCTTCTAAAGAGGAATGCATAAATTCAGTCTGTGTAACAAATATAGCTGACCTGATTTTTACCCCCCTTCTGCTATTTTCCACCTTGTGTAGATACTTTCCACTTGTCCTGGACGCCAAGGCATCACCACCTTTCCACAGTTAAATCCAAAAGTGCAAATGATCACTGGGTAAGTCAAGACATTGTATAAAAGGTGCCTGATAAGATAAATGAAACCTACTAAAAGCTATTAACTGATTGCAACAACCCTGATTTTTCTCTTGTGCTGTTAAGTGTAGCAATTTTTAATTTTTTTTTTAATGACAATGCTCAATAATCAAAGAGGTGGTTGCTCTACAAAGACAAGATAAAATCTCCAAACCTAGCATTCCTGGAAGCAGAAGAACTGCATGGCTTCCTTCTCCTGTTTGCTGATAATGCAGGTGCACTCCATTCACTTGGATTTTGGCAGATGTTATTGAAGTACTAGGCATAGGGAAAGAGGAGAGAAATAGGAAAACATTTAGACAGCCAATTTTCATTACTACCTGGTCATTCCAGGAATACAGAATAATTACTGTTCCTAGATATTAATGACAGCAACTGTGAGATTTTAATGGGTCGCTTGCCTTTCACGGGTGCACAGAAGATTAAAAAAGCTTCTTAGGAACGGAGAAATAATCAGCTGTGACCACTATGTATCATTCATATTTAGGCTAAAGGGATGGGGGGAGGAAAAGAGTCTTGAAGGTGCAACCAGGAAAATACAAAGGCAGCTTTATACGGCTACAGAAACACCAAAATAAATAGAGAGGGGAAACCTCATTCTGTCACAGCATAACTTTTGAAATGGCTGGTGTTCACTTTGCTATTACTAAAGTGAGCCTCTTCATCTGCCAGAGAAACCACAATCTATTGTTGCTGTTCCTCATGAACCACAGGGTCTGCAAAGAAAACCACTTTGCACTGAGATGAGAGCAGAGGAGAAAAATGTGATAATAATATTTCTGTCAGTGTAATCTCACCAGGAGATAATGCTTAATTGGAAAACACCATAGGAGCAATAAATCCACGCACTAAAAAATCACCACAGAAACCAACTGCACAGGCCATCTCTCACCCCCAATACTTAACCCCCTACACTAATCTCCAGTACAAAGCAAGATGTATGTGTAAATGTAAAGAAGTGACCTGAAAAAACATGTCCAGATACAAACCCCTAGGGAGAAAGCAGAAGCAGCACAAAGTATCTTCTTAACAGTATAAACCATTACATCTGCTCTCCCAGGCATACTTGTGCCCTAATGGTTGCAAAATATCTTTTCAACAGCCTAACTCATTTTATTTGAAGCAAATATGATAAAAATCTTGCCATTTGGTTACCTACTGATTAACCATAATTTTTCCTAGATTAAATATTCATGCCCTATGAATTCAATCACTGTGAATTTCATGAGCATAGAGATATGTTGTTTTCCAGTCTTAGATATAATAACAATCCTTATTCCATGATATGCACTGGACAATTAATTAACAATTTAATTTTAATATATAAAGTCTGAACTACTTACAGTATGTATAGAGTTGAAAGTTGTGGGCTACAGGTAAAAAAACAATCCCACTAATTTAAACCCTTTTTATAAGAAAAATGAACAATAGCTTGTAATATCAGGTTCCCAATACATAAGTGGCTGATAAACCTCTTCAACACAAAGCCAATTTTGATTTTACATAAAATCTTGGGTCTATGTCACATGCCTGAATAAAAGCTGTGACTGTGCAGAATAGTATCAGTTCCTTATGTGCAGATCCAATCTGAGAACTGGAGTACAAATGCAGATCTGTGACAAGAGTACAGCTCAAAGAAATTAATTGTATAATTATAACTTCAGTCAGTTTTGCTGAATTGCTATGCTAATGTGAACAAAATTATAGTTTGACTGTAATGCTAAACCTCCTTAAAGTCTGTGTATCACATTTGAAGTGGTTTATACACCTCACAATTCAAACTGCACGTAGCACTCCTACAGCTGCCCTACCCCTTTTCCGAATACTGACTTTCACTTTCTATTCTTTGTAAGTTTGTTTTTTTTTTTATTCTTCATATGCCATCTTTTGGTTTGTCATTAATTTCAACAGGTATTTTATTATCATTCCCATAATAGTATATCAGCACATTGTTCTTATTAAATGTAAAGAATTATGTGGTGGGGTTATTTACTTATGATAAATAATTGACAAAACCACTTTCAATTCCTAACAAAACAGCAATAATCAACATCTTATTATCATTATAAAAACAGATGAGCAGCGAACAGACAGAATAGACAGAATTATATATTCTGCTTTCCTGATTCAGATTTTTTTCACATAGTTCTGTGTTTTTAGGATTAATTATTAACATCAGGAGCTGGAGAATTTTGCCAAGTCTGATGTTTTTCCATTCTTGGATTGTGTCTCGGTGTGAAGTTCACTGAAATCCAGGAGTTTCACGCAGAGGGTATTTTCAATACTTTTTGGACTAAACAAGTGAGTTGGGTTTTTTATGCACTGAGAAATTGTATTGGAATTGGCAACACCTAAGGCATACTTCGTCCTCCCAATACCAAATTTCTGTGAGCCTGAAACCACTTCATCAGTGTGCTTGTCAGCAGGATGACTTCACTTCTGTTATGTTTTCATAAAGAATGTTTTTCCGTTGGTGACAGAATTGGAAACTCTGGTAAAACAAAACAAAAAAACCCACCCTAGTATTCTGACTTAGTAATGTTAAGGTGTGTAACTCTTCGAGAAGCATTGCATGAATACTGCCTGTGTTTACCAAGGCAGCACAGATGCAGAGTGGGCAGATCTTGTGCTTCACCTGGTACTCTGTAGGAGTGCAGCTTAATCTGGGAACTACCTCTGTTCCAGCTGTGCTACAATACGACCTACTCTTTATGCCGTGCAGGGGGAAAAAATTACAGTGCTATGTCAGTTTTTCTCAACAGTATCTGCGGAAGAAGCAGTACGACATAGATTAGATACATGTGTTCTCTTGGCGACCTCGGCGACCTCCAGGGAGCCCCTTACCAGCAGCAGGTGGCCGAGAGGCAGGCGGTCAGCGGCACGTTCTGCCCTGCGGGGACGGCCAGAGGGGAGGGTGGCAGGCACTGAGCAGACGGCGCTGCGGAGCCTTCCCGGTACAGATCCTTGCAGTGCAGGGAAAGCAGGAGCAGGCTCCTCAGGACACTGCCTGAGTCCCCGCTTTGTCACCTCCGCCCCCTCGATCCAATGCACACCCCTTCTGCTAACACACTCTGTCCATCCCGCTGCCTGTCTCACAAATATCCCAAGCCGCGGGAGGGGATGAGGGAGCTAGGGAAAGGGAGAAGGAGGCGGCTGTGGATTTTACCCGTAGCAGGCGGCCGGTCCCCGGGGCTTGAGCGGCGCTGCCAGGGCGGGCGACTGCAACTGCAGCAGCACCAGAGCCCGGAGGGCCCGGACCGCGCTGCGGAAAAACATTGCACCCAGCGCGGCCGGCCCGGCGGCAAGGGAAGG
>VYXF01005574.1:830556-843680 GCA_013397295.1 Polioptila caerulea
GATGAGAGCCCGGCCCGCCTCTCTCCCGTGCCCGGCCCCGCGGGGCGGGATGAGGGCCCGGCCCGCCTCCCTCCCGTGCCCTGCCCCGCCGGGCGGCCCGCGGAGCCGCCTCCGGGCGCACCGGGCCGTGCAGGGGGAGGGGCGGCGCGCTGTCTGCGCTCTGATTGGTGGCCGCCGCTGTCACTCAGGGCGGGACGGGGAGCGCTCGGCCTCCGGGCTGTGGCCCCGCGCTCCCGGCGCTGACTGCCCGCCCGGCGGGAGCGGCAGGGCCGGAGCCGGTGTGTTGGTCTGTCCCCCGAGTCGTTTTCCCCGTTCCTGATCCCGCCTTGGAGCCCTAGAAGGGATGGCGCTGCACTCGCTTGAGAACACGAGGCGAGGGTAGAGGGCTTTGCCCTCTCCGGCCGCCTCCTAGAGGAGAGCAGCGCCCAGCGCGGCGCAGGTGCTTTTGGCTGCACCGTCGGCCGTGGCGGGGAGCGGGGCACTGTGAGCGCCTCCGTCCTCCGCAGGAGGATTCAAACCGGGACACGGCAGCGCCCGGGGTGTCTGCAGGGAGCAAAGATCCCAGCCCTGGGAGATTCATGGGAGCTGAAGCCATGAACCGCCCCTCCGGCACTGCCCGTGATGCAGAAGCTCCATGGCCTGCCCGGAGAACGGTTCCCTGGGCAGCTGGGACGGAGAGGGCAGCCCTGCATAGTGCAGCCTCCCCTGTGGCCGTGCCTTCAGCGTCTCAGAGTCCAGGCATTCCCAGGCCCTTGGCAGGAGTCATAAACTCTGCCTCAGCAATGTTATTTGTAGGGCCTGCGTGTGAAACATCTGACCAAGGGCTTTTCCCTGGCAAGTGCCCGTACTGGTCAGCGCCGGCCACCTCTGGAGCAGCCTGACTGCTTTTGTTTAATGCAGCACTGGGCCTGGCTTTCCTCTACACCTTCTCACAATTTGCACATAAAACACCAAGGAGACCAACTGCTTTCCTTGGTGTCCAGCTGTGTGCCTTGCTGTCTGTTTTCCAAGCATGGAGGAGAACAGAAGAGTCTAAGTCACAGCCAGCCAGGGCGATGGTGGAGAAGGAAGTGAGGGAAATAGCAGAAAGCCACAGAGCTGCCTAAAAGCTTGAAACAGACCTAGGGTTTGAGGTCTCCTGCCTTATACCTGGATGAGAGGAACTTCCTCAGGACAGGTCAGTGTTACATATTCCAGCCCAGCAGAAGCTCAGTGACTGCCCTGAGAGTGAATAGTTGTCAGCCTTCCCACCCCATTGCCATATGTGTGCATGGAACTAAAGTCTTAGAGATGAATGACAGTCATAACAAATCCCAGTGCATAAAGAGATTAACCCAACTGTGTAAGCATACTGGTTCAGTTTATCCCCTGAGCAGATCAAACCATTTAAGATTAAGGTCTTTAGTATGGATAATTACAAGCAATCCTTCATCAGGACAAGCTGCCTTCGCTCTTGCCTGGTGATATTTACAAGCCCCTGCAGTTTCTTTGGTTCTTGGGCTACTCTCAGAGGCTCATCTTTGTTTTGAGTCTCACTGTCTTTTTTTCTGGTGAAAAATGACTGGAGGAGATGGCTGACTTTTCTGTGTTTTGGACAAAGAAGTAGCTTGGTCTACTGCTGTAAAAATGTAATTTTTTTTTCTGAATTCTGCATTTTCTGTGAATCAAAAGGGGCTCCTATCTGATGTGTCACTATGAGCTTTCAGAGGAAAAGGTCTCCAACTTGTATCCAATTTCATGCTAGTTAAAATGCCTTTCAATCTAATCTTCCTCCATATCAACTACTTACTAAGGCTGAAGAAAACATAAATTCTCAGAATGTGTGCTGAAGGATGAGGTAGAAAGGGTTTGTCATAATGTATTGGGGTGGGGGAAGAGGTAAGTAGAAAGGTAAATCCAAATGCCCTTCCCAGATGAGAGAAAAGGGAGATGGGGAGATTTATGTACCACCTAGGTCTGGGAGAGTTTCAGATGGGTTAACTCCATTGTCAGTGTGACAGAAATTGGGAGGTCCCTCTGTAGCAAAGGCTGTCATAGTCGAGCTGTTGCACTGTGTGTGATCTCCAGCTGCAGTCACAGCTCTGGAACATAGGAGGCCTGTAAAGTGGCCATTACTCTCCCAAGTGCCTGGAGCATGCAACCCCTTCCACAGGCAGTGTCCTGCCTTATTTGGCCCGAAGAGAGAAAAATAGTGTGGCAGTTGGGCAGAAATGGCATTGGCAAAAGACCCTTTTCTGTGTCTCTGTGTGTGTGTGTGTGTTGAATGACTGGCATTGTGAGGGGAGCAGCTCAAGGAGAGTTGCTGTTTGGGCCCACGGGGAAATGGCCCCAGGTACAGCTGTCTACCAAGGCTGAATGCAGGGCATGGATGATCTGAGGACAGAGTGTAAACTCGCAGATTCAAACTGTGTTCAACCTACTCAGCTCACCAGAACATCCAGTCTTGTTAGTAAGAGATTTGCACATAATGATGGGCACTGGGAGAATACAGTATTTCAGTTCAACACAGTCTTCACCTGCGCCAAGGGAAATTTAGGCTGCACGTTAGGAAAAAGTTCTTCAAAGAGTAATAAAATACTGGAATGGTCTGCCTATGGAGGTGGTGGAGTCACCATGAATGTGTTTAAGAAAAGACTAGATATGACACTTGGTGCCATGGTTTAGTTGAGGTGTTAGGGCACGGGTTGGACTTGATGTTCTTGAAGGTCGCTTCCAAGTGATTCTTTGTGAATTCTCTGTGAACTATTTCCTCAAATATGTTTTCATAAATAAGTGGTGGAAAGGAGGGAAAAGGTTTTGAGCAACCCAGACACAGGCTGCTCAAAGCTTTTTGCTTTTTGGCTTGCTTTTATACACATTAAAAAGTTGAGAACTACTGGAGCACTAGTTTTCCTGACCACTCCCTGTTTTAGTTTGAAAGACAGGCGTCTGCTAGGGAAGGCAGGAGCCTCCTCTGGAATGGAGAATGTAAACACCGTCTCTGAATTATAATAATTTTGAAATTAAAGGGCTTTCAGGTAAAGATATGAGGATAGGAATAACAGTTTTTTATTAGGAAAATTAGGATAAAAATACAGTAGTACAAAGAAACACTGGCAGAGTCAGAATACAGTAACCTGATACCCTGTTTGTTAGGGTGTTGGTAGCAGTCCAATTAAATGGTGGCTGCAGTGTTTTTGGAGTGGCAGATGTGGTTCTGTTGAAGCAGTGATCCTGTAGCAGAGTGTAGTTTTTCTCTGAAGGTCTAGTGGTGGTGATAGATGGGCCTGGTCTTCCTCTGGGAAATCCAGCAGAAAGGCTGTCTTGGCATTCTAAATCTCAGATTATATCTAGGCAGGAAATGCTTGGCTCCTCCTCCTGGGTGAAGCATTTCACAATGGGATGATGTAATTTTATCAGTATGCAGTGAGACTCAATGGCCCATTAACAGAAGATCTCTCCCTGGATGGAGGATGGGTCTGGGTTGTGGAAGAGATAAAGAAACTGCCCCACCTGGTTTTAACAGCTGGCCCATTAACAGAGGATATCCCCCCCGCCAGAGTTATGAGGGATGGGTGATGGAAGAGATAAAGAAGACTGCTCCACCTGGTATCAATAGATGGTGATAGAATACATACTGCTGGTTACATCTTGCATTGCAATCTAAGACACTCCCATAAAATACTTTTATTTGTCCAAGTACTTCAAATGGTTCAGGCTGAAAGCTACCTGTTTCTGGGAGAAGAGAGAAGAGAAGAGGAAGAGAAGAGGAAGAGAAGAGAAGGAGAAGAGAAAGAGAAGAGAAAGAGATATTTAGAAGAGAGCACTGCTCTGCCAGTGAGGTGCCTGAGGACAGATTTCCCTTTTAACTGCCCCTGTCATTTTTTGGTCCCCTTGCTTGCACCATCTCTTCCCTGTGGTCATCTAGTGCTGGCAGGGTTTCCTTCATATCCAGGTAATGCTCTTACTGCTGCACAGTTGGACTTTGACACCTCTGGTGAACCATCACAGTCCTTGCAGCCAGGCTGCATTGTTGGTGCTGCATGGATTTGTTTGTTATAGAAGTGAACACCAGGGGAAAAGTTTTCCAAAATTTCTTGTAAGAAACAAAACTGCAGAACAGTGAGATTTTCAATTATGCCTATTAAATTGCATGGAGTCGTTGTCTGACTCATGGTTGGATAGAAAATATGTATCTACTATTTTTGTACTTCTGCAGGTTGTAGAAAATCTAGAAAAGACCTAGTCAGTTATTGACATTGTGGGTCCCTTGAGATCTGCTGAATGATCAGGCAGAAAGACTAATTCCAGTTTTCAAGAGTCATTATTTTCATCCACACATGGGATTTTCCTATCAGGAGCTGCTATCCCATATGAGACACCGGAATCATCAGCATTAGCAGGGATTTAATGCTGGAGTTTTCAAGAAGGAACTCATTCTTCAGGGCCATTGGAGCACTAATAGGCTTTAATGGCCACAATTAGCCTCAACTGGGGTCTCCCCCACACCCTGGCTCATGGGTCCTGGAGCCTAATTTTAACTCAGGACAGTGCCATGAGTCCCTGCCCCTCCTTCAGCTGTGTTACACCCGTCTCTGTGACTTGTTGGGGTCTTCAGTGATCCAGGTACTGTTGTAGACATTGCTTCCTGAGTCTGTGAACACACTGATTATTTTTGCCTCATTTATTTTAGCTCCTTCTATGAGGTGAAATATCCTGCTATTTCAGGACTGTTTTGTTGCTTGGGCTCTTGTGCCTCTTGGATGTTGATTGTTATGTTTTCACCTTAGGATGAAAATCTTGTTGCTTCAGCTCCACAAAAAGGTAAGATTTGGGTAGTGGGGAATTGCCAAATTCAGATCAAAGATGTGGAAATACTGATATATCTGTGATTTGGTATTGACCTTCCAAATGAGAAAGACTGAATATGGCAGGACTTTTGAAGCTGTGAAGTGTGGGGAGTAGCAGCGTGTGGTTTTGTAGCAGGAGGCCTATTTATAGCATTAGCCAAGCTGAGACCAATCAGACTTACATCACAAAAGAAAGGATGCTTTGTCATAAGCAGAACAGATTGTAGGAAAAGATCCCAAATACCTTGGCTCAAAACATTTCAGACTGATGAAGAAACTAAAACACAGATACATAAGTAATGATCTTCTTTGCTTGACTGCAGTTTTCTTATGCTAGCAAAGGATAGTGTCTGTCAATTTAAGCAGTGTCTGCATATCTTTTGTATGTTCATGAATTATAAATCTGACAATGACCTGCACTTGAGCACTTCAATGGGAGGTGGTCTCGTAATTTCAAAGTTGAATATAATCTCCATCTTGTATATCCAAGCATAGTCTTGGTATATTTCTGACCATATTTAGGACATTTTAGACACAGAGACTTGAAATTACTCCAAATACTCTGGTATGAAGGAAGAAACAGCTTGTCCCTTGGAGAAGGCAAGAGTAACATTTAGAAGATGGTTCATGATTTGTTTATGGAAGGGTTTGTGCAAATCTGTTTTGATGAACTCAGTGACAAAGACATCCTTTCCAGTGCTGCATTTAGGTCTCTTGGCTAACGAGAGAGAGGAGTGTGTGGGGTGCACAGGAGTTGCAACCCATAATTCAAAATCCAGTGTGGGTTTATTAAGGAAATTAGTGTGGGTTTTTGTTTCAAGCAGCTTTTATCAAGCATCTCTCTGAGTTCTACAGGCTACAATGCTTATTATCAGATCACATCTTAGTTCTGGCAAAGTTAGTGTCTGTACCAAAGAGATGAGGAAACCATGCTAAAGAGAAGGGAAGTGACCTACTTAAGAGTTGTAGAGGAGGGGGAAACCCGGCGTAAGTCAGAATTCTGGTCTCCTTTGTTTCCCTCATAGGCAATACTTCCTCCAACACAAAGATCACTTCTAATCTCTACAGCCTAGAGTCTGTTCTGATCGTACCTTCCCCCTTCCCTTTTTCCCAGGGGCTGTATTAAGGAGCTGCACTTTCACTAGCTGCTCTTGTGTGTTGAGGAACAAGCATCCATTATTTCATAAAGCAGATGAGACTCTTACCCTGTAAAATATTTTCTACCAAACAATGCAAAAATTTAATGCAACATTATAACTATAAAATATCAATTATAGACTTTTAAAGTCAGAAATAGGTTTTGCTTTCATTTATGTTGCTGTTCTGCACAATTCTAGACATCTATATTTAATAAAAAATATAAAAATATTTGAAATGGATTATTGACTTAGACCAGTCAAATACTGGCACGGTAAGTATTGGCACTTCTGAAAAAAATATAAGGGTTGATTTTGGTTTCTGAACAAGTTTTTCAATCTTCAGAACTCAACAAGACTCTGGTGAGAAAGAAGGGATTGCAGGTGACCTTGCCCCTGATAAGTCACAGCTGTACTAATTACCAAAGAAGAGGAACAGCCCCGCTCTTAATGGGTCCCAGCTGTGACTAATATAGGTGAGTGTGATAAAAGGGGTGGGCTGGCTGCTCAAGGGAGTTTTTTGATGAAGAGGAGCCTGAGGAAGAGGACCCTGCAGAGGAGGAGCCCTGAGGGAGAGAAGGAAAGATCCAGAGAGACACAAAGAAGAACAAAGCAAGGAAGAGAGTTACTGCTGGCAAAAGATCTGCTGAGAGGTCAGTCTGGGTCTGATGGAGTTGGAGCCTGCACAGTTGAGCTAGCTAAGGCTTGTGGTCAGAGTCTGCAAACTAGTATTTGCAGACATAGTCCAGCAGGAGATAACCAGCAGAGTCTGCCATTGGACCCTACAGTAGGAGCTTGCTGTAATCAGAGTCAGGATGGTTGAACTATAAAGAAGAATCAAGTGGGACTCTTTTCATGTTGTTAAATGTCTGTGTCTTGGCTCATTTCTACTCCTAATGAGGGGTCTACTGCAACACAAGATTACCAATATGTTTCAAGATTAGAATGTAGAAATTTTGTGCAACACATTTCTCCTTAAATTGGTATTTGTCTTGCATTCTGTTGCTGTTATCTTTGGATAGTTGTTCTATTTGGAAAGTCTCGGAAGTCTGTTCTCAGTAAAATTATTCTCCTTGGATTTGCATCAAACTACTAAGGAGATCTAGTCTTTGGCAGCCAAAGAGGGCCTTGGCAAGTTTTCCAACTGTAGCACCTTTGGAGCCTTCCCTCATTACCCACTTGAGCAGCATTTGGTAAACTTTTTCTTTTAGTCCATCTCGTTCATAGTCATGATCAATTTCATCAATCTCAGGATCATCGAAGCCCAGTTTCCGAGCACAGTGCTTCCACTGCTTAGCAAGCTTTTCTCTCACTAGATCCAAATGCTTTTTTGTCAGGACAGTAGAATTGTCTGCAAAAAGAAGAGTGCAAGAAAATTGCATCATTCAACAGTTCTGCTCCTTTAATTCTCTCTCTCCTGTCCTACCTCAACCATTTATTGATAATATCTGGAGACAGAATCTTAGTGATGCAATCAGAAGTGGATTTCATGCAGCCAGCATAACCCAGTGATGGCAGGCAAGAAATGTCCAGACAGAATGTGTGTATTCACGGGTCAGTTGGTGGACTTGCTCTTTGATCTAAATCTATCACAGGCTGTCACTTAAACCTGCAAGATTGAAAAAACCTTTTCTAGAGCTCTTAAAGAGTTGTATATATTTTATATTCTGAGACACAAATGTTACTTAGGAATATACAGGGATATTTTAATTCAGTATTGACCAATGAAAATAAATTACATTTCAAAATTGTCCAACTTCTATCTGAGAGAAGTTGTTGTGGCTCTTGAATATATGGTTTAATTTTTAGTTTTCCCTGTGTCATGACAGGTGCTGGACTCTATGATCTGCATGGGTCCATTCCAACTCAGGATATTCTACAATTTAAACTAGAAGTCTGGTGAGGATCTCCAATCCTAGCCTTGCTTCTCCCAGTTTGAGTGTTTTATACATTCCAAACCAAATGATTCTCAGATAATTATATGGGATGAATACATGAAAACTAGGGAGATATTTCTCTTACCAAATACACCCATCGCTTCATAATGTGAATACATTTCTTCTATATTTACAGAACAAGTGCTGGCATATGGATTCTGCTCTTCAATCTTCATGAGATTGTAGGATCCAATTTGAATTCCAGAGCAGTTATTTATGTTGTACTTGATTGAATCCTCTGTATAGGGAACTTCAACACAAATTTACAAACAACAGCATAAGATTCAAATGTCAAGAAGCAACATAAGGAGGAAGAAGAAGTTCCACTAATAAGGGAGTGATAGTCATTGCACTTGATGTAGAAATAGCCATTTACTGGCAACTGTGCTGTGAGCGTATTTTTATATGCAGTGTTACACAAGTGTAGTTTAGTGAAAGCCTGGTCTATTTTATGACAGAGTGCCACACCCAAGGTGATAGTTACTAGACTGTAAATAATGTTCTCTGAGCCTTGGGAATGCATAGTAGCAGTCTTGCTTTCTGCTGCTTAACAGCTTCAGGAGGTCAGCCTTGACTTGAACTTGATCTTTTCATTTAAATCTTAAAGCCTTCTGCTTCTCAGCTTAACTTTTCATAGATATAAGTTCAGGTTTACAGTTATGACTTCTGAGTTCTGAGAGACTACAGCAAATAATTTCATGTTGCTCATAAGGTATTATTAGTAAAACATGTAATTTGATCTTTTGTTTACTCTTGTTTGATTTTGACATGCAGCATGAAGCTAAGTCACTATTCATGTTACGTGATGTCAGTTTTCTGTTCTCTTGATAGTGCTTTCTGAACTCTGCTTGGATAATCATTCACTAAACATTTTAACTCTAGCTTAAGTGATGAGTCTCACAACCTGAGTCTAAAATTGAAGTACAAATACTTAAAATGATACACCAAGCTCTGTATGTAATCACCTGAAATCATAGTTACATCCTTTTTACACACTCAATTGCAATGTGAAGTGTGCAAATCTATAGTTATGTGTGAAAATCTGACTAAGTGCACTTAATATATGCTAACCTGGGACTGCAAGTCAGAAATATTATATGTGTGCATGATTAGATTGATGAAGTTGCGAAAAAGGAATGCATTTTATCATGTCTCGTAACATTATTACTTCTACTCATAACATTATGATTCCTGTATCCTTTTTTTTAAGAGCCAGAGGACTCAAGAAATACATAATTTTATATATATATGTAATTAAAAATATAAAGAAACCCCATGTTTGCTATGTTCTTATCTGGCAACAAAATGAATTTAGCATAAGATATGAAACTGTATACAAATACTTTGTCAATATTATAGCATTAACAATAAAACTTACTGTGCTTATAAATCTCCTTTCCCAAACCTTTACACTTTGAAGCTTCTCAGGTTTGGGTCATCATTTAAGGAGTGCAGAGTCAAGAAGACAGAAACCTGCTCTTTCAAGTTTTCTTTGTAGTGCAGACCACTTAGAAACTAGCCAAGCCTTTGAAAGGGTTAATTAAAGAATTCAGAGTGCCCCAAGCAACACGACTTGAAAGGAGCATATATTAATAACTCCTGAAGGGTATTACATGATTTTAGGGGTTCAAGCTAGTAGAACTGTAGAGACCTGTCCTCAGTGAAGGCTGATCAGCATGAAGCCTGTAGCTAGAGATTTGTATTAAAATCCAGAGCAAGATCGGACAAAGTGTCCCAAATGTGTGTGTGGTTCCAGAGCTGGGCAGAGTGACAGCAACTCGAAGTTTAATCTAAGGAAGTGACTAGTTGAGGTGTACAGGAGCTCTTGCAATGCTCTCATATTCCTTAAGTTCTTACATAAAAGAATATGTTGTCCTTGATTCATCAAATACACGTTTAATGTATCAAATACACGTTTAATGGTGTGTTTAGGCCCTGCTAGAGACAGGAATTGGTTTTACCTACTGATACTGAAAACTTCAGCTGTGGTTAGAGGTATTAAGCAATAACAGAAATTATTTCAAGTTCCTGAAGTTTTTTGCTTTAATGGTCAAGATGCCACACACAGTCTGTTGTCCACCAGGGCAGATGAAGGCCACAGCACTTACCTGAGCTTATTCTGGGTGTACTAGGATGGTATGCAAATGTTCCCCTTTTGAAAGAAGTGGAATCCCTGTAACCTGTAGAAAGAGAAAAAAACCAAAGAAATGCCAAAAGCATTATGTAAACAGAAAAGTAGATAACAATGTCTGCCATATTTGTAACAATGTGAGTATACAGTGCTCTTAAATACAGAAATGAGAAGCTTTTTAATTAGCAGGATTGTGTCCCCTTGAATAACTATAGTTTAAGCCACGATCTTATTGTGGTTTTGCTGAGTTACTAATAATCTTAACCATCCTTGGATCTCAGTGAGGACAATGGGCTTCCACATGGGTGTAAGAATGTCTGGCAGTGTGGGATCACAGCACACTGCAGTTACAGACTGAGCTGCCTTGTATGAGGTATTCAAATTGGCAAATTCCCAACTCCCAAGTGTGAGTTTTTGAATGCTCACAGATGAGACCTGCAACTCATACTGGGGCAGCAAGGGCAGATGGGTCACAGTCACCCAACAAGTTAGAGAGGAGCTGAAATGCAGCTCTTTTGCACCTCAGTCTGGTATCTGCTACATTATTCCTATAATAACTGTTTTCTTTCTTTCAAACAGAAGGTTTTCCTTTATTATTGATGTTGAAAATTCGAATGCCTTCTGATATGACAGCCCTTGGATTCACTTCAGTAAATAAACTCACATAAACAACTAATCACAGCTTCTGCATAAATAATTTAACAGAGTAACACCTTTGTGGCATTCTGCTTGTAAAAGCCTAAGCACCCTTCATTTTTTTGTGAGATGACCTGGAAAATAACACCATGCTAAAAATATCCAAGAGTAGGAGCAAGCATCTCATGCCATCTCTAGTTCCTCAAAGAACTTTTTCTCTGGTAGGTCTCCAGTTACCACTCATTGATGTTTCGTTAATGCCCAATATTCTTCCTTCTTTGTCTCCATACCTTTCTATTCCATGGCTTACCAGCAAACACCACAGAAGCTCTCCCTCAGCACCAGGCAGAGCTCTCTAGAGAAACCAGTTACAAGCCTTAGCTCCTTGCTGGTGGCTCCCTAGGTTCAGAAGTCTCTCAGCTTGCTGCAAGTCAAGCTAAAAAATACCCATCTATTTCCTGAACTGCTACAGCTGTTGTTTCTGCACGAGCAGAACCTATGGAATGAATGTTACAGTTTTGAGCATCAAAGTTCTCCTCAGCTTTCCTAGAATGACTGGTAGCTGCTCCTGGTTTTGGGAGCTGCTTTAGCAGTGCTTGTTGTCTGCTCTTTCTTGGCTGGCAGCTGAAGGGTCAGGTGTTGGGTCTCATGCTCTTCTCTTACACTGATGCTTTAGAAATGATTAATTTGAAATTGGCAGCCTGATGTCAGTGAAAGCAGCATAATGAAGTCAAAGCTAGACTGTTTTAACTTTGAGTAAACAAAGAGAAAGAACTTCATGAAATAAATTCACCCTTGCTATATTACAGAGCAGCCTGCAATAAGCACGTTGTTCCATGAACTACAAAACTCTCCTGACCACTTCACTGAACAGAGGAGAAGTGTGTTTTCAGAAACACATGTGTTGGGGAAGGAGGACTCTCACCTGTATCTGTGTCTGAAGTCTTTGAATACCAGTTTGTGCTGGTCTGTGATGGCAAGTTTTGTCCAGATTCCGGCACAGGAGGTTTACTTAGGCTAAAGTTACTGGCTGAACACAATCCATAGGCATTCACTGGGTTTCCTGTTGGAAGACTGTTGGGATTGGGCCCATAAAAAACATCTACGTTTCCCCATACTGGTTTTGGGGAAATACCATTTGCAGTTGCCTGTGGCCAGGCATTTGGATCAATGTTTGCCCTGAAATTTGGATTAGTGTTTGACCCTGTTTTTTCAGCTCTTGGATACAGTTCACTCGGTTGAGAAGTAGCAGATGGCTTTGCAAACGGCTCACAGGAAACTCTCCGTCTCCTTTCCTCCTCTATGGATTCAGGGCTGTGCACTGTGGGTGGAACTGCCTTATCCATCCGGCTCCCAAACACGTGGTAGTTGTATTCATGCTGGAGTTTTCTTTCCAGATTGTCAGGAAATGCAAATGAGGTCTCACAGCTCTCAACGGGCTGGTTCTCAGGAGAGGCAGCAAACAGGCCTTCATTAGCCTCACTAGTCATGGGACCTTGAGAGCTGTGTAGAGAATTAGGCTGATCTGAAAGGGAAGAACATGAAATGTTTGAAAACATTCAGATGCAAGTATTTAACTTGTTGCAATGATACTAAAATCTATTAACCTACTTCATTAGGTAATTTATATATTTATTTATATCTATTACTTCCAGCATAGGACATTCTATAAAATAAAACAAAACTTTACTGACAAGTAGAACAGATTTCTATCTAGGAAGTACAGGTTTGCTTCAGCTATCAGTGTTAAAATCTCATTATCTTGAGTAGTGTGAGAATTCACTGTGTACTCTGCTTATATAGATATCAAGTTTTCAACCATTGAAACAAACATTCCTGGAGGCATTTGTAGGGTCTGATCTACTGGTGTGTCTCCTCTGGCATTAACTGGAGTTTGATCAGTGCAAAACTGAAGTGTAATAGGATGGAAAATAATGCCACTGCAATAACAGGTGTAATTTCATACAGCACAAATAATTTTTCACTAAACCTTATTTAAAATTGATTATGTAAAGCATCTGGTCTGGGTATTTCATGATGAATACTCTGGTCCCAAAGAATACATTTTTACAAGTAATGTCTACCAGATAAAATAGTCTGTGTCATCTACATTTTTCAAAATAATTCTCAGTGTCATCTATATTTTTCAAAATAATTCTCAGTATCAAAGGAAGCTCTACTTCAGAATTGAACTAGATGGAGTTACAATCTCTATGATGCTGTACCATTCCAAGACTAAATAAGAAACATAAACAGTTTGTAACTACTTGTACTTCCATTTTTAAGGGTAGGACTACAGATGCTTTCTTAAAGTTCTGAAAGCTTCACACTTTTCTAGAAAATATCATAAATTGCTTGAAGCAAGGGACACTTACAGAGCACTGTAAAACTGGAATAAAGTGTATGTGTGTGCTTCTATTTAGCTCAGATAATGCCAGTGAACTGGATTCCCCCC
>VYXF01005574.1:843702-861140 GCA_013397295.1 Polioptila caerulea
CCCCCCAAATTACATTATTTCAGCCCATATTAGGCAGGACCAAAACTAGTTCCTTTGGATGGCTGTATATTAGTACACTTTCACTTGGACTTGCTCTGCTTGTTTTGCTACCAGTGCTAGGGAAGGAGTGGAAGGAATGGCTAATACAGAAATAACCCCATCCGAAGTGACAACTCTTAGCAAATCAGTATTAGCATAAACTATATGGCATCTGTTCTCCAGGGCAAGCTTGAGATGTATGAACAGATCCTGTGGATGCCTTTCACTATCACTGTCTGAGTGATGCCCATCAACTAGAGAAAAACCCCTGCCTTTGACTGTCAGGCTGGCAAGATGGCATCTTTCTGCTGTGGAGATTCACAAGAGTCTTTTGTGCTTAAAACACGAGAGAATCTGCAGCAGTCATACAATTCTTTCTGCTCAGGAAATGCAACTACACTCACTTAAAAATACAGCAGTGAGGCTGAGGAACAGTTGTGGCAAACCTAGATTTGGGGAAGATTTATTAGTTGCATGTTACAGTTTAACCTTATTAATTTAATCATGTCTTAGATAACTCAGCAGTATTTTATTTCTACTGGATTTTTGAATTCTTTCTTGTAAATCAGTGTTGCAAATAAGATAATGTGTCCCTTGACATTAAGAAACTTTGGTAAGAGAATTCCAGATACACTAGTACAAAACTTTAACTGTATCATATTAGATATATTATCACATATTAGAGCCAACTCTATAAAATCACAAAACATGCAACTCATCCAAGATTTGATGAAAGTATGAGAGAAAAGAGAGAAAAAACTATCTACTAGTGTTCCTCAGATTCCTTAGAGAGCAAGGTCCTAAATGAATACTTCAGAATTATGTATCTTGATAATATTCAGAGCATTCTTAAGAGAGGATAGAGGGGGAGAAAGAAAAGTCTTAAGGAAATTAAAGGTTACAAACAAAGCAGTTGGCATGACTAAAAAGATGAGAAGAAAGATCAATTATGAAAAGTGATTATCAAAGTGACCATTGTAAAGCTTAATGTTGAACAAAATTTTGGCATGGAAGAGGAAAGCAGAAGAGTGTAAAAGGAGATGGGTTTGAACTGTAGATGATGGAAAATTTGAAATTGTAAGTGTGACTTCTGAGAGCAAATAACATCCCAGTGATTACAATTCTTTGAGTCTCTTAATAATCCTTAATGGTAAGGTTACTTGCTTTGTACACAACTTTATCTTTGGCAAATACACAGAATAATTATGTGCTAGTGACTTACCTACTTGACCATTGCTGGTATCTTCTGGTACAGCATCTATTTGAAGAGAGTCCATTCTATGCAGCGGTTCATTTGACTCGGGCCATGTTTTCTGCACGTGAGAAAGAACAAATGATCAAATTATAGGCAAAAACTTAAAGAGAGTACCAGTAGAGTGTGAAACAGCACAGCTTCACTGTGAAGTGACCTGGATGAAGAGATTCTGTGAATCTCTGGGCAAAGATCCCATACTCTTTAAGAGAGCACAGCCTGACAGAAATACCTATTGCTTTGCTACAGGTGGGCAAAATCCCATCTTCAATGAAGGGAAGGAGGACTGCAATGTTAGTGAAGTATACAATACTTTGAGTTGGCCAAACAATACCCTTGCCTACATGACTGTGAGCTTAATCCAGAGTGCCTGTGGATATTCTGACTTGTATTTAATAGCCAGACTTTTGGCAAGCAGTCTTGGTGAGGGAATGCTGCTGAGGTAAAGGTAGCAAACAGGCATCCTGTTTTGTGGATCTATATTTAATAAGTTCATTTATCAACAGGGAAGAAGAGGTGAGAAATAATTAACATTCAGGTATAGGCACATTGACTTTTATAAAGATGATTAGGAATTACAAGTCTAGAGGAAATTTTCAGAAAGGAGCAGTACAATTTCCTTTCTATAACCTTCATCCTCACTTAACTAGAGTGAAGGCAGAATCTACTCCTGTTCTACTCTTTTGAGGTTCCCATTATTCAGGCTTTGCTGGAAGTAATTTTTTTTCAACCTGGAAAAATTAATTCTCAACTTCCCCAAGTGATGCTTACTCATAAAATAAATTCCAAAAGTAGAGCTAGTGTTTTGTGTGTTTTTTTTTGTTTTGTTTTGTTTTTTTTTAATTAATTAAACCCAAGGAGTACTTTCACAGATTAAAAGTCAAAAATTCCAAACTGTCTCTTCCCAAAAAATCAACTTCCTTTTAAAAGCAAAAGATGATGTTCTAATGCACATTACAACCATAGGTCCTTAGATTTTACTTGAGTAATGGAACTGTTTGAACAGGGACATTGAACCAAATGACTTCTGGTCCCTTTCAACCTCAGCCATTCTGTGATTCTGTGATCCTTTCAGTTAGGACACGTCCATGATTTCTGGGCAGGCAGCAGGGAGGTTATGCCCAAAACCTCTAAATCATGTTGCTACTGAAACTGGACTAGTTATTTACATAGTGACTTGCCTTGGATCCACTCTTCACAGCCTGTGCTCTGATTGTAACAGATGCTTTCCTTCCTGAGAAAGTAATAAACTCACAGCCGATTTCTAAATAGTCATTTTGTCCCTATGATATGAGAGGTGCATCTGCAGAGAGCTAATGTGTTTAGTAAAATTTGCCATGATCCTAATTTGGGGATGCTGTCATAAATTAGACATATATACAGTTCACATTGGGAGCTGGATCAAATCAGTCCAAGAAATCTGTTTCATCAGTTTCATTTTGCAAAACTCTTGCTTTTTTGAACAGTTAACGGTGCTTCGTAAACATCACATGAAATGAGTAACTTTCATTTTCACAATTGAAGACCTGGTGAGAAGGAAGCACTTGAAAAAAAAAGTGAAAGAATGGTTTCACAAGGGAGGTTGTTGGGAGTTTTTTTCTTAGTTAACCTACTGTCTGTATTGTTTGTGACTGAAGTCTATATGGTCAAGTGATTAAATTCATATTATCTGTGATAAAAGGTTCCATTATCAGCCCAGTTGTTCAAGAAGTTCTGATTCTCTTATTTTCAGTCAGGAAATGGTAATTTTATTCATAATTTTTAAACTTACAGCCAGAAAAGTAAGAGAAACCAACTTGGACACTCAAGAAAATGATCTGAATTTAACTTTTACCTGTTAATATTACTGTGGTATAGCTTCCTGGTCTCAAGCAGACTGAGACTCATTAGACACTGCCTGAAGTCAGGGCAAAAATTACCAAGAATTTATAAAGTTATGTTAAATCACATCCTGCCACTTTTGAATTGCTAGGAATAACATTTTATTTCATGATTGAGACTTAATGGATATATGAGGAGCTTTTGCAAAATACCATCATAGAATCTGTGCTACTTAGGTGGAAATAGACCTTGGGTCCACCTCCTGCTCAAAACAGCGTCACTTATGGGATTGGAGTTGGTAGCTCAGAGCTTTGTGCAGAACTTTTCTCTGTGGGGAGAGCACAGCAGTGGCACGCAAAAGTTTTGTGTTTTTTTCGTTTCACTCTTACATCCAGTTTGAGTCTCTCTTGTTTCTGTATTTGTCTTTTTTCTCTAGCCCTCACAAAATGCGCTGCTGTGAAGAGCTTGGCTCTATCTTCTCACACTCCTCATACACAGGGGCAGGTTGCTATTTCTTTGTCTTCCAAAGCCATTGCCTGTCTGGGCTGAAGTAGCCCCATCTCCTATTAGGACTAACAAGGCCTGAGCAGATCCACTGCCTGTGACACTGTTGGTGCCAGGCAGGCTGTGGCTGGTGCCCAGGTCACTGCTCTCTGCCACCCTGAGGTTCTTCTCAGCAGCACTGCTCCCTGGCTGGGTTGGCACTGAAGCCAGGGTTATTCAATCCCAGGTGCAACATGTTCCACTTGTGCTTTCTGAATTTCACAAGGTTTTTTGTCACTACACTCCTCCAGCCTGCAGCTATCAGCCTTGTCCTTGTGACTGTATTGGCTGGTCCTTCTAGTTTGGTGTCACCTGCACATCTTACATGTGCTCTATCCCTTCTGTCAGGTCACTGACAGAGAAATATACATCAGGTCCCAGCCCCCTGCACTCCTGCAGCTGCTTCTGACCTGCAGGTGAAGTAGGACCCATCAACTGCTCTCCTCTGGGACTCACCATCCAACCTGTTTTCATCTGCTCATCCAGACAGCAACATCTGAATTTGGATACAAGAGTAGTTTGGGAGAGTGTTGAAAACCTTCTGAAGGTTGGGATAAATGACATGCACTGCTCTGCTCTCATTTACTTATCCAGCTATTTTATCACAGAAGGAAATCACATCAGTCAAGCATGGTCAGTCTTGAAGTGGCAGAAGCTGACCATAACTGGGGTCGCAAAGAAGATGTGTGGGGAACCTTAAAATGCTTAGAAAGCTACTCACTTTTAAATCCTTCAGATCTTCTTCAATATTTTTTCCTAGATTTTCATAGTAAAATGGCTTGTATCTTTCACTGATTTCTGCAAAATTAAAGAAAGAAGTGAAAGTGGTTTTCAATGGAAAGTAAAAGTGTCTTGTACTGTTAACAATCTTGATGGAGAGGGAATGAAGACTTTTACAACGTCAGAAACAAGAAAGGTATACATACATTTGTCAGTAGTTCACATGGTACATTTAGGGATGACTTCTAGGGAATTTTTGTTGTTGTTGTATTGCTTTTTAGTGTGAATTCTATGATCAGTAGCTGAGAGCATCTTTCCTTGACTTGCATGTGGGAAAATTAGAAGCTAAGACCCAATACAAGCGTAAACTTAATCTATTAGCAGCAGATTACATAGGTTAAATATGAAGATAGTAGGTGGGTTCCTCATGGGATACAAATTTACTCTCAGTATTTACATACATGCCTGCTGTATATGAAGCTGTTTGTGTTCCTGTCTAAATACAAACAGTTTCCTGTTATTTACTGTCTTTTTTGTGTGGTGGGGTTTTTTTTCCTCTTTTTGTTGTTTTGGGGTTTTCTGTGTTGTTGGTTTTTATTTGGGTTTTTTTGGCACTGTGTATTATGGTAGAAAGAAGAGACAATGAGATATAGAATTTTGATTTATTTGCTCTTAGTCTCCTTCCCAGACCATCCAGCCAAGACTTCTACCAATTGGAAGTGTTTTGCCATCTGACCATATGAAAGGATGACTGAATATCAAAATAAGTCAGATTGCTCATGGAAGAATAACTAGAGCAGCTTTTGAATCTAGAATATTTTGAATAGGATATTTTCTCAGTCACAATCAAGATATATCCCTTCATGTTAGTTTTTATATACATTTCAGGAATAAGATCATACTATGCTGAAAAGAAATTATCGGGGATAAAGTGTCTTCATTAGCTCCGTTCACTTACTAGAATTTCTCAAACCTGTAAATGCTGGATCCCGTTTTTGGTTGTGGTGCAGAGGGCATGCTTTACAGAATATGTGCATTGCTATTTCAGTTTTCAAAAAATCCCCCACCTTATTTCCAGAGGAAAATACTCAGGTTTGTTTTGCTGCATTATAAACTATCAATGGACACAAACAAATACGAATCCTAAAGTAATGCCTTACCTGCAAAGATTGGACGTTTCTCTGCATCTTCATCCCAGCATTGCTTCATTAGGTTAATAATTTCCACTGGACATTTATCAGCAATCTCCTTTATGTCTGGTCTGTTTCCATTCATGATGCCAAAGCAAATTTGGGTTTCATTTATGCCATCTGAAAAATAAAATTGCCTATCAGGTTCTGCTCGTGGATTTTGCTACCTTTCCATAGGTAAAAGGAACAATGAAGTGGCTCCCTGTGCATTTCTGAGTATGTAAAATATGATTTTGAAGAGGTCCAGGTTACAGATACAAATCTTTTGTATTAGTGAACTTGAATCCATTGCCCTGACTTCCATGGGTTTGAGATTTATTTCAAGATCTATGGATTTACTTTTATATATGAGCCATGCACAGAGCAAGTGTTACAGATGTAGCTCTCTAGAACTGCATCTCAGGTGCATCAACTTGCACTAGCTATGAACACAAAGATGGACACACAGGCAACATTTAGCCATTTAAATAGCAAAAAATCCATTCAAAATTATAAACATGTTTCTCTGGAATTCCACAGCTGACTCCTATTGCTCTACATAAGCCCATTGGTGCATGTTGAGAAATCAGCACAACACAGCTGAGAATCGGTGACTGACTCTGAGATCATTCTCATTTCCATGTGTAACTAGTCCACCTCAGGAAATAGGGTCCATCAAAGTTTCAATTTGGTCCACCTGAGGTTTGCCAAATTTCTGCCACCAAGTCTGATTTATGCCCACACCTTGCAGATGTGAGTAGATTCAGCTCATGGCTGCTTTTCATTCAGATGTTCTTGTCCATGCCTAGAAGTCAGAAATGATGAAACAAATTCCCCTCACTGGCCATGAGGTGCCAAAACAGTGCTGTTCTAGGCCATGGGTGATGCAATCTACTAATCCTAATTTCATAATGTTAAATGCTTAGTATTTGTAACTTATTTTTCTGATAGCATCCTTTGGGAAGTAACGTACTTTCGTATGGCTCTTTGTTAGCAAAAATTGCCCAGATCACAATGCCAAAGCTGTAAACATCTGATTTCTCCACTGGTTTAGCATTAACACAGCGTAAGTGCTCTGGAGCCATATAGAAAAGAGTCCCAGCATTGTTCTGGTAAGTGGTCTTCATTTGCTTCTGTCGGACAGTTTCTTCTTGGGTCAGCCTACTCCAGCTTTTAAAGGAGGCAACACCAAGATCTGCAATCTGAAAAATGAGACCCATCAGAGCTAGTGCTGTAATGAAGAGGAGATAAACAAGTATTGCATGCAGTGTTCAATTTTATCAAGACTTATTTCTAATCTAATAACTTATCTAAAAATAAATAGTGAAAAAATATAACTTAAGAAAGGAAAACAAACTATTTGATTTTTTTTCTTATTTGTGTTTGTTTGGTTTGTTTTTTGTCCTAAAGTATCACTGCCAATTGGGAGCCATTAGGCTGAACTTTTACTGTTAATTGTGGAACACTTGCACAGTGTGAGGATAGAAGAAATTTGGTTTCACTCATATTGACAATCATATTTGAAGTCTGCTTGCAGCACTCATGGGAGAACAGAAGGTTCATAGAAGAATCTAAGATTCAAACCTAGAATCAATCTATGAGATGAGCAGATATGACTCCTCCCTCAAAGCCCTTTCCATTCAGATTCCATTTAACTCAACCACCTTAGATCTTCCTTCAGAAAAGGGAAATAAGAGGATATAAAAGGATGTGATACGTATGACAAAGAGACATGGAAAAGAATAGCATGGAATAGGTTAAAGCAGAGATACGTGGGTACTGTTTGCTTGACAATGCAAATGCTTGACAATTGAAAGTTTAGGGTGCAGTTTTGCAACTAGACTAATGGCTGATGGTGAAGAAAGTAATCCTTCCCTCCTTTCCCCCAGTCTCCTATTATGTGCTCACCCTGCTCTTCTTGTTCCAGCACTGACACTTATCTGGGAAGACCTAGTGCAAGGCAGTCAAGCAGCTTGCTGAACCAAGTGCTCCCCAACAGGACAACAGCACTGCCAACAAGGTAATCTGCTGGTCTGGCTTCCTAAATCGAGGCAGGGTGTTCAGATTAGCACCAGTGCTAACACAAGGGAACAGGAGGTCAACAGGAGAGGAATCCTGAAAAAAATGGGCCCATCTCTCTTGGGCATAGGCAGCTGTCAAACAGAGTTCTGTAACTCAATTACTTCAGGTAAAAGTGAGGTGACACCTTGCCTCACTTCTAACTCACTTTTCTCTCTTATTGCCTCTAACTAGCTTATTGTTCCTCTTGAATTTCTGAAGCCTTGGGCTACCTTTAGAGGGTGTGTATTCAGAGGAAAATCTAGGCAACATTCTGCTGAAGAAGCAGGAGTCCAGGTTCATATCTACACATGAGGAGGTCTAGTGATAGAGAAGGATATGATATAAATCTTTCTGCATTTACAATTTCCTGGAACAACTACTTCCCGTTTTAGTTACTGACAATGTTAGACACATTCATGCAGATAGATCATACAACAACAGCCTTAAATTATACTTTTGATCAAGCTACTTAAGGAAGTCTTACCTGATTCTGAATTTGATCCCATGTTTCTGATCAGTTTGTCATGAAATGTGATGGTGAAATGTGACCTAGTTTGGTCCCGTCCATATAAGCAAGCTGAAACCAAACTCCCCATACAATTTAATTTAAAGCAGATCATGATGGGGTTTTTATTTTTGGAAAATAAATAAATTCATAATTCTTATCTGCAAGCTGCTCATACTGCACTTGCTACTATATTAACCTTGACGAAGAACTTCTCACTAATTTATGTGTGAGAAATAGAAAATGACAGAGTTCTCTTCACAGAAAATTATTCTGTAATTTCAAACGGTAATGGGGTGATTATTTCAACAACTCACCTTGAACAAAGACAGGATATTTGATGAGGACTGCTGCAAATTCCCCTCAGGTTTATTCCGCAGTAGCCTCTGTATTTATGTGTCTTGATCCAAAACCCCACATAAGTTAATAAAAGGGCTTTGGTATAGGCTTATAAACCATTCTTTGAAGTAGTGTCCTGATGGGGTTTTTTTGTAGCTCCTGGATGTCATTTTAAAATTATGACTAAGGGAAAAGAGGGATACAAAAGAGGAGAAGATAACAGGCAGAAGAAAGGAATAAAAAAAAGGAAGTGAAGGCAGGAGGAGAAATTACAGCAATAAAGGACAAAAGACATTATCCATAAAATATTCTATTTTGTTTCAAACCCTGGGTTTGTTTCAAACCCATATTTACATTTGTTTCATCT
Organism: Polioptila caerulea; assembly: GCA_013397295.1. NCBI lineage: Eukaryota > Metazoa > Chordata > Aves > Passeriformes > Certhiidae > Polioptila > Polioptila caerulea. The sequence continues at coordinate 852,519 of VYXF01005574.1, forward strand.
TTCTAATTGTTTTGTTATTTGTAGCTTGTTAATTCTCAACAATATTAATTCCTTAACGCCCTTAGTGATTTTTTTCCCCACAGTTGGAGGAATACTGTGCAAATCTCAGACTCAGAGATTGTACAGGCCACCATAATTTGCGATCCAGGGCTAACACTGTCTCAGGTGATAGCTCACTAAATGACAAAGACATTAATCTACCAATTCCACCAAGTTAGGAACTCTAACCAGCATGGCTGAAATGGGTTCTTCAACCCAAATTACCCAGCCTTCTCCATTCACATTTTAACAAGTACCTTAATGTGGAAGTTTCTGTCCACAAGGATGTTTTCTGGTTTCAGGTCTTTGTGTACAAACCCTTGCTCATGCAGATAAAGCATTCCTTCTGTGATCTCCAGCACGAAACGCCCTCTCACTGACAAAGGTAGCGAGAGCTAAAATAAAGAACGAGCAGCACCATCTATTAAAAAATGCAACTACAACAATCAAATTAAAACTCAGTCTTTAAAAAAAGTTCCTGGGTCCAAAGAGTACCTCTGCTTAAGCTATGGTAAGAGAAACCTGCATCACCAGTGGGTTGAGGGAGGTGAGTGTTGCACTCTACATTACTATGGCCTGACCTTAAATACTGTGTGCAGTTTTGGCCACAATTTAAGAAGGATGTAAAGCCATTAGAGAGTCTCCAAAGGAAGGCACGAAGATGGTGAAAAATCTGGGGGGAATCCATATGAGGAAGGGCTAAGGTCACTTGGTCTGTTCAGCCTGGAGGAGACTGAGGGAATACCTCATCATGGTCTACAGCTTCCTCACAATGGGAAGCAGAGGGACTGGCACTGATCTCTTCTCTCTGGTGACTGTGATAGGGCCTGTTGGAATGGCATGAAGCTGGATTAGGCAAGGTTTAGGTTGGATATTATGAGAAGATTCTTCACCCAGAGGGTGGTTGTGATTTTTGGGGTTGTGCTGTGCAAGCTGGACTGGATGATCTTTCAAGGTCCCTTCCAAATAAGGATAGTCTATGGCTCTAGGGTCCTTCCTGGATCGAAATTTTGACATTAAAATAATTCTAGAGTCACTCCATATTTACAAATATTTGCTACCTATTTAGCAAGTCCTCCACATATCTCTACAGCCACTTCTAGAACTTTTTAATCTCTAATTGGTCTGCACCTCTATGATGCACAGGAAAGCCACTGTCATCGTTTGCTGTCTCTAGAGATGGCAGTGCTGCCACTGGCTTCTTAATACAAAAAGAAGAATAAGAAACTAAAGACTCCATTCTCTGGGTATGGCAGTAACATCCTGTCCCTTTCAAGCAGCCCACAGCCCTAAAGGATGAAGTAATTGACTGCTCACATTCTGTAGAACTTTCATCATGTTCCCCCGGTCCACATACTCCATGACAAGTGAGTAGTTTCCATCTTCCAAAATGACACCGAGTAGCTTTACGACACGGTCATGCTGCAGTCTGCGCATAATCCTGCCTTCTTCAAGAAGAGAAACATTGCACCTGTAAAACAGAAATTACACTGAATTTAGGTGCCAGCCTAGAAAGAACAAAGGAATGAAAATCACACTGATTCATGATGAAAACCACGGCCAAAAATGTCAACATCCCTAGAATCCCTGCAAGATTACCCACAACTTCAGCCAATTTTGAATTGATACAGATTTGTTCATGTTAGGTTATATTCTCTAAGATTCTGCTCAAATGCCTTACACAGAGACTGTCTCTTCAGACTGATTTTAAGGCCTACTTTTCAGAAACTGCAAAAGCATTCTTTTTGTAGCTTCTTGTAGGTAGCTGTGGATGTCCAAATCTTTAAACTGGGGTGAGATCTGGGCAGACCTGAAAGAGCCTTGGAACAAGGAGGATCAAGATCCACTTTTATAGGAAACTTATAGAGGTCTTGTTTCCAAAAAGTTTCATGTTCAAAACAGATTTTTTACAAGGGAACCACACATATACTAAATGATGACAGCATATTCTAACAATGACTGGTTTAGGATGAATTAAAAGCCTAACACTTTATCTCAGTACAATCCCTCAATAATCAGAGGTACATAGCTGGGAGCTCACTAAGGGTCTTAAAAAAGGATAGTATCCATGAAATAATGAATAGAAGGGGTGGTATTTTTATTATTGTTCCTGTTCTAGTCATCAGACGACAGGATGTAAGAAAATCTTGAAACCATACTGCTTGCTAATGCTTTCCTACCCTCTGACTGAAAAGGGAACTGCTTTCTCAATCTGTGTTCCTCCATATTACTAGAGAAGAAACTGGTTGTTTTGTTTGCAGCAGGCTCAGTTAAAAAAATTGCCAAAGACTTTTGGTTCAATATTTTAAGAAATAACAAAATTATGAGCCTGTGTAATGAAAAAATAAAAGCACAAACCCAGAAATACACTTGGCAGGCTTGTCCATTTTAACTGTGGTATCCCAAACTGTCATTGCAGGCTGCAAACTAATAGAATCTCTTCATTTGCTTTCCACCAGCAAAATAAAAACTAAATTTATTTATCATCATCCAAAGTAGAAAAAACTTGGAATTTTGTCTCTCTCTCTCTAGCGGATGACTCATGGGAGAGTTTTAGGATTGTTACAGCTATGAGGTAGTAGAGCTGCAATGTGACCTGAATCCGCTGAAATCAATAGCTAATTCAATCTTTGAATTAAATCAGTGGGCTTGGCTCACTCTGCTCTTTCTCAAGGGATAGAGGGTTACATTCATGGTATTAACACACATGAGGTTGGAGTCTTGCTGATAATTTATGTGTGTTTAGTTCCTAGTGGACATCTACAGTTGGATAATTTCATTGAAAACAAATCTCTAAGTTTGAAAATATCATGTGGCCACTGAGTTCCTGCATTTCCTTAAGTGTGCAAGAGTCCTCTTGATTCTTAACAATTTATGATAGTGCTCACCTTGGAACAAAAACCAGGAACTTCACTGGAACAATGAGTTAAAACTAAAAAACTTGGCTTGAGAGGGGAAAAAGGAAAGTTTGCAGGACAGCTGTTAGCATAGTTTTCTTTTTCCCATATAAAATATCTCCAGAATTCAAAGACCTGAAATTATTACACTCCATTTAGGTTTATCTTAATTGAATTTAGAGGACTTAGACTAACTGAAATGAAAATCAGAACAGAGATCTGTAACTTACTCAGTGCGCTGTGGTCCTGTATACACTTTTTTTACTACTACGTATCCATATATCTTGTGAAAGCATAAAGAAATTGTTCCAAATCCTCCAGCATCTAATTGTTTTTTTTCAAGCAAATCCTTGGTGTTCATGTGGATGTCCTCCAGAGACATGGCTGCAGTCTTTGTGACTTAGCAATTAAAACAAAATCAAGCACCCTAGTGCTTCTGAACCTGTAGTATAAAGGAGGAAAAAGAAGTGTCATTGAAAGCATTTAGCTGTTCCACTAAACAAGTGTATATTTAAGGAGTGGGATAGAAACATGAACTCTCATGACCCTTATGAATAGTCAGCTGGAAACCAAAAATGCTGTGGTTCTCACAGAATCATACCTAAAAATCACAATTATTTATCCTGTCAACCCATGACACTTTGATGTAAAACCATTTCTTCACCTGAGGATCTCAAAGTGCTGTTGATAAATCGTTTTTATCCACACAATATGCAGTAGATCAGTACTGTCCCTACACTTCATATGTGCAAAATGTAAACCCCAGAAGAATTAAGAGCCATGGTCCCAAGGGCAGGCAGTCCCTAATGATTCTGATAGGTATCTTGTTTTCTGAATTGCCTGAACATGGGTCTGCCGGGTGCCCAGATTCTTATATAACTCTAAGCTACCTTTTAGGCATCTTTGCAAACTTAGCTCTAAGGGGTTTGCTTAAAGCTTAAACCAAACAACCAAATTAAAGGTTCCTCTAGAGGGTGAAATGAAGGACTCAGCTTCTATGGGAAACTTATTTGCACATGAACTCAAGGAGACAAGTGCTAAGAAGGAATATCTATGGCAATTTCTCCTCTGCCCATTAAAAAGAAGAGGAACAAAAAAACTGTGAAGGCTCGTAGTAACTCCTAAGTGTATCAAGACAAAAAGAGTGTTTGGGGAAATCCTATGAAATGGGTAAGTAATTGATAAGCAAACACCAGTGGCTGTCAGAATAATTTTAATCCTTTGATAAAGCTATGGTACTCTCTTGCCTAACATGTTTCCTGGGCTAGACAGCCCCTGCCTTCAGCACATGCCACCAGACCAAAAAAGTTGCTTTGCTAGCACTGGTGCAAACCAACAAGCTCTGCTTTTTTTCCCCTCACTAAGTTTTTAACTTAAGCACCTTACATCAGGTAAAGAAGGAGTTTGCTGAGAAAAGACTAAGTCCAAGAGACTGGCAGGGCTGCACATTTTCATTTCATCTTGGGTAACGAAGACAAACAGAGCTGGCAGAAAGGCACCACTTCTAAGTGTCACTGTCAGCAACAGTAGATTGGCTCATTTGGGTCACTAAGAGCTCTAAATTGTGTTGCAAAGGGATTCCCAAGTTTTCCCAGCCCAACAAATGACTGCTAGCTCCTGTAAAATACTGTGCACCTGTATCAGCCAATCTCTGACTGCCTCGTTACCACAGCCTCTTCGGGGAGCCTGGGAACTAAGGAGTTAGTGTGTGGAGAGTAGGCACCTAAAGGTACCTTCAGTGCTGAGCTGGAAATAGTCTGATCAGTTCAACACTGACAAAGTAAAACAGGGAAGAAGTTAATTAAAAAAAAAAAAAAAATTGTGCCTGTAAAAGAGATAGAGCAAGAGCTTTCTCTTCAAAGTACATATGGAGACTCGACAGGCTGTTGTAGTGCAGATAGGGAACAACCTCCCTACACCCAGAGCAGTGTCCTCTCTTCAGAGTTTTCTGCTTTGGCTTTACAGACTTCAAAAAGATGCAGGCTTTGTTTTGCTGCAGTGCTAGCCTGCATTATGAGCACAGCCACAAATGGCTGCATTCATTTAGTAAGAAGGTAAGTCCTGCTATGCCTAATAATGATTAGAGGAAATTTTTCTTGTTTTGTTTGTTGTGGTAGGGGTTTTTTTCTTTTGGTGGTTGCTTGTTTTGGGGTTTTTTGGTAGTGTTTTTGTTTGTTTTGTTTTTAAATTACCTTACAGTCAATCAAATAGCAGGTAACAAATGACTCATAGCAGTGCCAAGAAGGACTCATAGCAGTGCTATTGCTGCTTTCATAGCTGAGCTTTCATCTCCCTGGAAGTTTCTGTCTGTCTGGATTTGTTGGCATGGTCATACTGATTTTTATGCACATGGGGTGGATGTCACATGTACAAGGGCCTAAATTCAGTCATGAGAGTCAAACGTGGCATAAACTAATATCTTGCTTCTTTATCTGGGTCTCCCTTCCAAGAACTGGTTTGAAGTCACTTATGTATGTTAATTTTTCCATGCTAACAACAATTATCATCTAGGTAGTAGTTATAAGACTTGCAGGTGCTTTTCTTGTGAATGCAAAGTAGATGTGTATTTTTGAATGGTGAATCTCTTAAGTTGCATTAATACCACTGATAGCTTGGGACTGGCATTCTGTACTGTATAACCTGGAAAAAAATATCTCTGCCCAAAACTGCAACAGTTATAGAATCCTCTTCCTATTTACAATGTTCATTATCTGTTCCTACCAAGCCACATAAAGACACTACAACCAGAAGTCTTGGAAATTCAAAAGAAGTAATAACTTCTAAAATCATAATGTATCTGCTGAAGTGAGCTGGGTAACATTCAAGGAGAGGGAATTTTCTTATCAGATGGGATGGAACCTTCCCCCTTGGGCATAGTAAGATGCTACTGCTTTTTTTGCTGTTCTTAATAAGTACTGAGGTACTCTGAATAGAGGGTCTCTGATCTAATGACCTATTTCAAACCCAAAGTCGGGGTTTTTTTGGGGTTTTTTTTGTTTTTTTTTTTGTAGAATGAGTATCATAGAAAAACAACGTCTAGACAGGGTTTAAAGCAAAGACTACTTATTTTGGTATACAATTTAACATGAGATATTGGCTTATGGTAGCTTAAAATGTCAGATGATAAAAACCCAAGGATGGAAGCTTAAAGACTCAGGTTCATTCCAACCTTACTGCTTCTTATTGAAATACAAGGTAATTTATATCTATCCTCAGTCCTTAGGACACACCAATTCATGCATTATGCAACTGTGGTTAAGAGAACAGAAATTTTGTAGCTAAATTTAGCCAACCCTTACAGAAGCTATGCATACTTCTAGTGGTTAACTTACATTCTGTGAAGTAGCCCTCATCTGTAAACTTGATTAATTATAAAGCAGTTTTTTCTGTATATTATTCTGAATATTTGTATTTGGTTGGGTTCGAACTTACCAAGTACCAACATGTATTATGAAAACTTTGAATACTGGTTGCTAGAAGGGAGGAATTTCTGTCCACCAGTATGACTGGTGTTCTTTAGAAAAGCATAGACATGCGCTAAGAGGGTTTGTGGCATTTTTAACACCATGGTTTATGTCCTCTCTTCAAACTGGTAAAGGCCATATAAATTCACAGGAATCATAACCTGGACATTAGGTCACCGGGTCATACTCCTAATCATTGTTCAAAAGTGCTTTGCTCAGTTCTAACGATTTGTAACTGATCTGATGCAGACCTGATGTGACCTGCATGGTTGAGTGATGAGCACATTAGCACAGATGAAAAAACATTGATTGCAGCCTTTGTAGTCTAATGATGCTCCCAGCATCTAAGTTCTTAAGAGGTGCTACAAACTTTAATGGGAGAAAATGAGCATGTTTACAGTTTACAAGCAGCAAAACTTGTGGCCACTGAGTTATCAGTCATGAAATGGAAAGGAATAAAGAAGAGAAGCCAAAGCTGGTATTCCCAAGTGAGTAACAGGAGACAAATAGAAGGGTTGCGACAGTTGATATCAAAAATATTGCCTGTGTCAATGATGTTTCAAAAGCTGTCAGGGTATCTCAGATCTGTTGCTGTAAATGTCATAACCGACTCCATCTAAACCTCTCCCTTATGCTCAGGTTTTTTCAGCTGATGCATCTTTTCACTAAGGAATTTTTTTTCTTTTTTCCTTTTGGAATTAGCAAAGAAAATACCTGTGTCGCCTCATCAGCAGGTTACAGAAAGAGTCCCGTGGGAAAGGGAGGAGAAGCCAATACAAGAGAAACAAAGGTGTTATGCAACAAGTTTTCACAGGGACAGAAGCAGGGTAGGAAGAGGGAAGGATGGGTCTGTGCAGCGGCCTACACCCGATAAAGGTGTTGCAGTCGGCTCTGGCCACAACAGCGCGCGTTCCGTGTGGGAATCGGGAAAGGCCGTCCCGGCTGCGGCGCCGTGCCCGGGCGCTCCCGCTCAGCGCCGGGGTGGGCAGCGCCCCAGGCACCTGCTCGCTGGGGGCCGGGAAGCCCTTACGCGGGGCTGCTCTGGCCTAGTTCCTCCTTGGCCGACTCGCCATCTCGCCCTTCTGCTCCCGGCGGCTTTCTGCCGCCGCGGCCGCCTCCCCTCGCACGCCCCGCCGCCCCGCACGCCGCTTCCCGTTCCCCGTGCCCAGCAGCCCCTCCACGGTGCTGCGGCACGGGATGGGTGGGATGTAGCACCGCACCCTCGCCGGGCCATCTCACCTCGGAGCCCGTCACCCCTGCAGCCCCCCGGGCACCGCCACTCGGATCGCACAGCGGGGTCGCCGCCGTGGTTTCGGTTTCGGTGCGGCAGCGCAGACCCTTCCCGCTGCCCCCGCTCCGGCGCCCCCGCCTTACCGCGCTCTGGGCCTGAGTGTCCCGCCACCTTCCCGGGCGCCGCTGCCAGCGGGAAGTGCCGCTGCCCCGCTGAGTTATGTCGGTGAATTAAGCGGGACAGCTGAATTTATGAAGGGCCTCGCCGATCCAGTTACGTCATCGGCCGAGGGCCCTTGGCCCCGCTCCAGGCGGGAAGCGGCTGTCACTGCCTGGGTTCTCTGGGCGCCGTGAACCCAGGAAACCTGAGGCGTTCTCGAGACAGAGCGGCAGGAAGTTCGCGGCGTGTTGGAAATACCTTTGTCTATGGGAGGTTTGGCGCTGGATATGTGGGGATTTCTTTGTTCAAGAAGGGCAGAGGCCGGAGTTTCTGTTTGTCAACAGAGTCCCTGTCACAGGTAACAGTCCTGGGGTCAGTTGCAGGAATACACAGCCAAAAGGATACATAGCCGTAAACCATGTAGTTCAGCCTCCTCCGGATGTCAGGTGTGTAGTTAATACACAGCTAATAACAGCTCCTGTACATGTGTGTAACCGCTTTGCTATTCTTCTGTGAAAAGGATGGCGATGAGTGTGTAATGTCTTTACCGTGATCTTTCCCATTCTGGGGAACTGTTGCATTCCCTGTGGCGCTTTAAAGTGGCAATAATAGAAGAGAAGCAGCAGATCAACGTGATAGGCAATTGCTGCCCACAAATTCTATTTTTCATTTCTCCCTTTGATGGTCAGCAACGCAGTATGTGAGCTCCTAAACCATCCATCTACCCTTATCTGCCCTTCCAGGGGTGGCACTGTCTGCTTTGTGCCTTGTGCTGGCCCACACGTGCATTCCACACGTGGAAGGGGCTCCTCCGTTCCAGGTTTCTGGAAGG
>VYXF01005580.1:1375-12725 GCA_013397295.1 Polioptila caerulea
TAAACATTGTTCTTCCTGGGATGTTTAACTTAGGGACTGATGAGTCAGGCTTGTCTCAGCATTCTTCAACACCAAAAGTAGAAAGGCCCCTGCCTTCTCCATCCATCACTGATAACGCTTGCAAACAGGGTAAAGTTTGAGCTGTTTTACTCCCACCGAGGCAGAGCATGCTGATACACTGTCCCTGTGCTAGAAAGAACCAGTTCCAGACCGCTCCAAACTGGACCCACTGCTGGTTAAAGCTGAGCCAATCAGGTGGGGTGGGTGGAAGGTGTTTAGGTTTTGTCTTTGTTTCTCACTATCCTACTCTATTTCTAATTGCCACTAAATTTCTTTTTCCCAAGTCAAGCATGTTTTGCCCATGATGGTAATTGGTAAGTGATCTCCCTGTCTGTATCTTGACTCACAAGCATTTGTTCACGATATTTTTTCCTCTTGTCTTGTTGAGAAGGGATAATAAAAGTGACTGGATGGGTGTCTGACAGCCCGCCAAGATGTGGTTCAGGACTTTCTGATATCCCAAATACTGTAACTGGGCAGCCCTAAGTACACTGCCAGCAGGTCAAGGGAGGTGATCCTGCCCCTATACTCAGCCCTAGTGAGGCTGCCTCTGGAATGCTGTGTCCAGTTCTGGGTTTCTCAATACAAGAAAGACATGAAACTCTTAGAACAAGTCCAGCAGAGAGTGACAAAGATGATAAGGGAACTAGAGCACCTCACTTATGAGGAAAGGGTGAGGGAGCTTGGCCTATTTAACCTGGAGCAGAGAAGACTCAGAGAGGACCTCATCAATGTCTATCAGTATCTGAAGGAAGGATGTCAGGAGGATGGAGTCAGGCTCTGTTCCATGGTGCCAAGCAATAGGACAAGAGGCAATTGGCAGAAACTGATGCACAAGAAGTTCCACCTTGTCCTGGTTTGAGACTAATTTGGAAGGAAACTTCCTGAAGGGATGTCTCTTCTAAGGGCAAATTCCAGCAGTTCCTCCCCCAGTTGGTTTGGGAGATAATCTCCTTGGAGAAAAGTGGAAAAAACTGTTTATTTCAAAATCAAAGTACTCATAAACATGAAAAAAATAATAATATTAAACAATGAAACCTCTCGTTGCTCTGAAGTGATGGCAAATTCTGAGTCCTTCTGTAGTTCAGAGAGTCCTTTCATGCGTGTGTCCCGGCTCGCTGTCTCTTTCAGTTCCTCCGGGACTTGGCCCGGTGTCCAGGCCACAGAGCAGCTTGGGGGGCCATCCAGGTGATTGTCTCGGTCTTCAGGACTGGAGAAAAAGCTGAACAGTTCCAGAAAAAAAACCATAGAGCTTTTCTGTCTCAGCTAACTAGAAAAAAACTAACTAAAAGCAAAGGAAAGCTCTCTCTCGCTGTCCGTGCTAGGCAACACAGGCTGTGAGAAAGGAATTCCGGGGGAGGAAGTGAAGCTTCTGCAGACAAAACTGTGTGCTGCTTCTCCCCCTCTTTGCTCACGGATCTAGTCTTAAAGGCACAGAACTCAATATCTGGCAGTAAAGCAGAACAGATGTTTGGGGATACAAGAATACAACATCATAAAGTCACTCTAGGACACACCTGAACAAGAGAAAGAACTTTCTTGTGTGTGTGACCAAGCACCGGAACAGATTGCCCAGAGAGGCTGTGGAGTCTCCCTCACTGGAGATATTCAAGAACCATCTGGATGCAATCCTGTTCAATGTTCCCTAGGCCAACCCTGCTTGAGCAGGGAGGTTGGACCAGATGACTCACTGTGGTCCCTTCCAACCTTACCCATTCTGTGATTCTATGAAGTGCTGACTGCACTGAGGGCTCTTTGCGAAGTCAATGTATGCTCCTATATGGGAATGCAGCTAGAAAGCTGAGCTGAGAGCACTGCTCAGTTGGTCACTGACACAGACGTGTTAACTCTGGTAGGCCACTGTGAAAAACGAAGTTCACACTTCAGAATTTTTTAAAATTTAATAAGGGATAAAAAAGGACAATGTCCAGAGCTGGGGTGTTTCTGGCTATTTTCTCGAGAACACACTGGTAAATTCCGACAGTGTTATCTATATACTGTTACATTACTGAGGTTCATGCATATTCATGTGTTTCATACATTATTCAAACATTCTTGTGAGCTTCTGATGTTTCAGGAACTTTTTTGTTTAGTTTTCTTACATTCTGACTTATCTACATGACATCTTGTGAACCAGGTCAATATGTTTTATTTCTTCTTGTGTTATCTGGTTATTTTACATCCTCTTATAGGATTTAGCGTTTTCCTCGAGTTTGACATGTTATTCCCTAATTATTCTGAGGTGCTCTGGTTTGTGACATGGTTATCTTATCACTTGGAAAAGTCAGTCATCAGATGTGGAGGAAACAACATAATTGTTTGGCACTATTTGTTCGGTTACATAGGAGCATCCTAACATCTAGTGGTTTACTAAGGCCTACGGTATAATACATTCATCACACTACTATTTCTATAAGCTATACAGTACATATTAAAATTGTTAGATTGTGTTATACAAACGAACAGCTAAATAGAGTTATACATTGTACTATATCCAAGTACTTATGAGCAGTACTAACATGCAAGAGCAAATACATAAATGTGAAAGCCAATATTATATTGTAGTCTTTTTAACAGCCACAAACCATGGCAACAGAAGGCAAAACCTTGAAGGAGGAATCAAAAGGATAACAGTGTGCCTGGTAGGGCATGCTTGGAATGCTTTGTTTAAGATAAATCATGCAAGAGCATATGTGCATGTGTGAGTCTTTGCAAAAGCTCTGATTAAGTAATGTTACTTAGAAACACCAATTGTGTGATTGTTACTGTTTTTAGCTATAGCTGTGTGAGATGTTATCTGGTGATTCATGTCATTATGGAAACAAACCATAGGATTTATATAAACAATAATACTGAGCTTAAAGTAAAACATGGACATAAGGCAAAGGAAAAATATAATAGCTTCATTATTTTGTTTTAAATCCATTTGCTGTAAATTATTGACTTTGCTATTATGTATTTTTGCCACTATGTAACAAATAATTATGAATTGTACCCACTTTATATATAAGGAGAAATATGGGTTTGTGCAGAGACTTGTTACTGCTGTGGGCTTGAATGAACATGTAGAGACTTGATTGCTGCTGCTGCCTGCTGCTGGGAGTGTGGCTTGATGATGTGTCTGAGCCTTGCCCAGACTTGGTGGGGGCTTGTGACTGCTGCTGATTGCCTACGAGACTGTGAGTTAGCCAACATGTTCGGGCTTGTTCGGGCTTGTACCCAGCACAGTAAACATGACACAGCACAACGAGAAACTGCCTATAAAAGGAGCAGTGACCAAGGGGAGGACAGACGTATTGGTGGAGCGAAGACTCCCCGTGTCCCCAGTGCTGCTTTGCTCATTCCTTATCACCGAATTAATAAATTGCCTTATTGATTGATCAACTAAATTGTGCTGATCATTTATAACAGCTGCAAAAGTATATAAACTGATGTGTGGAATCAATAAATCGGCTTTTTGCATTCATGCAATGAGTCCTGTCTCTTCAATTGCCTGAACAACCACAGTTGCTCTAGCTCCACAAAATCTCTTCTGTGGCATGATATGGTCTGAGCATGGATAAAGCATGTGGTGCATTCATAACTGATTTTCACTCAACATCTTTGAGACAGATACATACCTATTATTCTCATTTGCAAAACAGGAAACTGAGCCAGAATGCAGAAGATCGTGTCCAAATTGTGCAGGCAGATGTCAGAACTATGACATTACTTAACTCCCTATTAAGTACTTCATTGATGTTGGTCCAGACACCAAAGTCCTACTCACAACCATTTGTCTTCAGAAGAGCCAATTGTTTATCTCAGCACTTACTGTCCTCACTTTCAGAGTAAGCATTTTCAATAATTTGAAAAATTTAAATGACCTCTTTTTAATTCCTACAAGAAAAAGCAACACTGTTTTAGTAATTGCATTCCATATCAGCAATACAAAAGTGTACCTAAATCTAATATAAGCTGGCATATTGAATCATAGGTAGTAGTCCTATCAAGTACAGGAAGAAAAAACATAATTTAGGATCCATTGTAAATCTGCTTAAATACACTTAAAAATTAGGATATTTGAAATTGCAATTTCTGTGTGTCTCCTTTTCAAATTTTGACTCCGAATACTTATCTTAAAGACATAAACAGTCTCCCCCAATCTTCCCTCTAATACAGTTGTTAGGGGTTTTTTTCCTTTAAAGAATACACTAAAGTAAATTCAGTCAAAATGGGTCAAGAAAGTGTTTTTTAAGATAACAAAATATTCAGGACACATCAGAAAGTGCCTGCTATATGAAAAAAAATCACATATACAAGAAAAATAAAATTACCACATGCTTAAGAATGTCTATTTCGTAAGGCAGCAGCATGTTTCATAATGTTCTGGTTTCAAAATAATAAGTGTTCCTCATTTATTTATTTTTCAATATCATCTACAGGATATGAAGAACTACACTGTTAACAGAAGACAATATGTGTTTGGGAGAGCTTGCAAAATAAATAGAAAAATAGATAAGGTTTGGGGTTGTGTTTGTTTTGCATGGCCTGGTTTTTGGTAGTGGGAGGGCCAGGGAGGTGGCTTCTGTGAGAAGCTGCTAGAAGTTTCCACCATGTCCGGCTGAGCCAGTACTTGATGGCTCTGAAGATGGACATGCTGCTGGCCAAAACTGGGCCAATGAGCGAGGTTGGTAACATCTCTGTGATGACATAGTCAGGAAGAAAATAAAAACAAAGTCACAGGTTTTGCTTCTAGTCAGAGAAGAGGAGGTGAGAACATGTGAGGGAAAACAACATGGTGACACCAAGATCAGTGGAGAAGGAGGGGGAGGAGGTGCTCCAGGCCAGGCACCAGAGCCGAGATTCCTCTGCAGGCTGTGATGAAGATCATGGTGAAGCAAGCTGTGCCCCTGCAGCGCATGGGTCCACAGGGAATGCAGAGATTCACCCACAGCCCATGGAGGAGATGCCCGCACCAGAGCAGGTGGATGCCTGGAGGAAGCTTCGGTCCAGTGGGAGACTTGGTGGAGAAAAGGGACCCCTGCTTCCAGGCTGGAGTAGCCTGTCCTTGGAAGACTGCACTGTCATAAAAGATGGGATAGAGTGCTGTGGATTTAATTAGCATGAGCAGTCTGATGGCCAGGATGCCTTGGCAAGAGCAGAGCTTTGAAGATTGCAAGAAGATTGGATCAAGTGTGGCAACAGGGAACAAAGATGAGATGGAGTAAAAATGCTGCAAAATTGTAGAAGAGTGATCCACGCTGAAGAAGTTTTGGGAGGACTGTCTATCTGCCTGTGGGAGGAAATCACTTTGCAGAAGTTTGGGGGGACTGCTGCTCATGAGATTGGACCCATGTTGGAGAGGTTCATGGAGAATTGTCTTCCATGGGAAGGGACCCCATGGTCTCACAGGGGAACAATTTCTCTCCTTGTGCAGTGGAAGAAAACTTTGGGTGACAAACTGACCAAAACCCTCATGCCTTGTCTCCCTGCACTGTCAGTGGGAAGGAGAGAGGGGTTGGGGGAAGAAAAGGTATTTTTAAAGAGCTTATTTTACTTTTTATTATCCTCCTCTGCTTTTTTTAGTAATAAATTCACTTTGTATCTCTAAGATGAGCCTGTTTTGCCCTTCGAGTGTTTTCTCCTGGTCCTTAACTCAAGAATCCTTTGTTTAAATTTTTTCTCCTCTGCCCAGCTAGTGAGCGGCTTTTGTGGGTGCCCAGCATTTGGCCAGTGTAAAACCATAATGGGGTGGACAGCATCTTGTGCCTCTAAGTAGGCACTGTGACATTCATGTCTTGATATTCAGAATATGTTCAGCAGAACTTAATGCAACTTGGCGAGGAACTTCACAATCAGTTTTGTCAAAATAAGATTTTTCCTTTATAAAAATAAGAGCAAAGAATATGACTTTTGCTTATTCTAATAATCATCTGTTCTCACAGCTTTTTTCACCATTATAAGCACTCTAGTTTCTCTCTCTGTACCTCTTGCTGCTGCCTATATGCAGACTCCTGGAAAATTTTCTCTACTTGTTTTGCAGAGTCATGACTGTCTCCTTCCAGCATATTAATAGTCTGCAAGGCGAAGGGAATCTTCTCCCAGAGATGTGAGTTATTCAGCAGTCTCAGAGGTATCACAGAGTTGTATTTGTGCTCTTGGTTAAGTGGATTGACAGGGGAGGTGTAAGAGACTCATACCAAGGTTCATTCACAAATTTTTCCTGTCAATAATACAGTATCACATACTGAGCCATTCACAGCATCACTTAAGTTTTCTGAGACTTGTTCACCACAAGGCATGTCTGCAAAGATTATTCCAGGTTTAATGGAAAATTTATTTTGCAGCAGGTTCTGGATCCAGATAATTTATCTACATCATTCTCAGTGTGCAGAACCACAAACCTACAGAAAATGTCCTCAGTCTTCTCATTTCTGCTGCAAACTCCCAGAGTTCTGCTTGCAGGCTCCCTGATTTCAGCAGAGAGGCCGCACAATTCATTAATTTGCTTGGATTGTCTCTGACCTGTACTCATGTTGTTAGCCTTTTTGCTGCTATCTGATGAAGGAGTTTGTTTAGAGTTATTACTGCCCATTACAACAAACACATGTTCAAAACCGATTTGCTGATGAGATTATTTTTGAAATAACACAATCTAGTTTGACTGAGGGAAGCTATTATTCATGCTAATGAAAGAAGGCAGAAATGTTGAAAGAAAAGCTGATAGTTCTTTTTATAGAAGCTTATAATTAGGATATCACATTAAAAAAAACCCTGCCAAAAGCTAAACATGATCTTTAGCTTTATGCAGAATGACCATGCAAGTACAATGCTTTCATGAGTGCTTAGAGTACTATGTATACCTCCAAACCAGAAAGATGCCATTAAATTGCATCACAGTCAGGAAAAAAGCAAAAATTAATATATAATAAAGTGTGGTCTTGTAAATGGACATATCAAAAATATATCAAATCCTGCAAAATATAGAATATAAATATGACTAAACAAATACAAAGCCATGGATAAACATATGCTTTATCAAAGTTCAAAATGCATTCCACAAATGAGTTGAAGAAACATGGACATATGGCAGAAGTGGGATCAGACCTAAAGGAATTAAAAGATTTTAAGTGGTTTTAATGGTAACCAAGTAAGCCTAAATGCTGCAAATTAATACTATGCATGTGGTCTGTGAGAAGAGAACATTGATTGATGAACCCCAAGAACTTGCCTCTAATCGAGATATTTAATTAATTTACTCAATGAGAGAGGTGTAATGCCATATGAATACAGTGAGAAAAGGAAAATCAGGGAAAAGTGAAGTAATTTAGGGTACCAAACTTCCATTAAAAATTTTGTTCACTGCAAACTCAGGATTCATTCATTGCTTTAACAAAGAAACAAACAAATTCTAACAAAGCAGTATGTGGTTTGCTGGTAGACATTATGAGACTGATGTAGCTGGAAAAACTAGACAAGTTTTTGGGTGCACAAACTTGGAAATCAGGCTCGATTAACTGCAAGTTGGGTAATTTCTTAGCATACCAGATACTTATTAAAATATATTACTTTTTCCAGAAACCCATGTCCCATCTTTGTCCTTTAGATCATCATGTCTATGACAAAATACCATTCTGACAAAGGCATGAAGCAATAAAATAATTTAATAATAATGCAACAGTTCATTTTACTAATCACATTAGCCATTACACTGTTAGATGCTTGCTTTGGAATATAGCATCAAGAAAATGAGCTCACCAAGAACAAAACTGGCTCCAGTCTTGTCAACTGACATTTATAAACCAAAATTCAAAAGACTATTTTCTATATCATTTAAGTGCTCCCAGTTTATGAACATACTCAAGAAACTTATAACTCTCTTTTGTTCCTTGGTAATTTGCTTCCCTTCCACACCATACCCAGGCTCTGTCAAACATGTGTTTGGTGCTAATTCGAAACATCTCTTTTTAAGAGGAATGCATATAGGCTGTACAGATACAATCCACAAAAAGAACTACAGTATCTTGTCGCGGTCTGCGATCCCGGCTGGCGACGAATCAGGGGGGCGACAGTCCCCCACAAGCTCTGAAGATCCTAGTTATCGCTGGGTTCGGCGCAGAGAACAAAGGACAGCAGCACGGGTATTTGGGGTGGACTGGGATGTTTATTTTGAACTCCCAAAAGACCCTTGCCAGTGGTGTGCAAAGGGTTTTATACAGAGATAAGACTGTGGGTGGACACAGTTTTATAAACCAATAGTGTAGTAGTTGGAAAATACAACAGGGTGTCAGTCAATTACAAAAGTTAACTTGAGTGGACAGGAGAGGAAAGAAGGTCACATGTCCCAATGGAGGGTCGAGGTTTGGGTGAACCCCCACACACCCAGGGGGTTGGACTCTTTTCAGATTGGGCCAGGGGTAAACTGACAGGGAAAGTGCTGGAACAGCAGGGGGAGATACATGAAAAAACTCTGATCAATTGAAACAAAACTAATTATCAAAACACACACCACAACAGTATCTGACTTATCATCTGTGACATAAATAAAAGATAGCTGAACTGTTCTTTTTCATCTCAAAGCCTGTGGGTGTGTGTAGACATGCATACATACACACTCATACATTTGTACAGTGGTAGGAATATCTTTTTCTTGGTAATACTGGAAGAGATTTCACTTTGGTTGAACAGCATGGCCTTGTGACATATATATATGCAGTACTCTAATTATATGCCTTCCTATTTATACTATAGAACTAATGTACAGCTACCGAGATTTGTTCTGTTCCCATGAGCAGTAGTTCCCCTCCCAAATAATTCTGTTCACATTTACTTCAGGCTTACTCCATTGTAATTGCAATCACATCTGAAACATGGACAATTTATCCAATGAGATGTCAATCCCTGAAACTACTGGCTCAGGAATGTAAACCTAACTCCTAATTCTGGTTTGTTTTGGAAGGACTGCTCCTGTCATTAGAGATATAATGCTGATGGTCTAATTCTTATATGGTTAAAAATAGATCAGAAGTTAGACTAATCTGTCTTCCTTGCTGGGGACAAGGAGATATACAGAAGCAATGAAACCCATATGTGTCATATATGAGATGACGCCAGGTTTTTGAAGTTTAAGAAATGATGCCGGCATAGGCTTCAAGCATTAAACAGGAAGACTAAACATAGGCTTGTAACTGAAAAGAAAAAGTAGGAATAAAAATTGGTAAATCCATGTCATTATCTCTTGGGGAGACAATGATTTTGTCCAAGATCCAAAATTAAGTTTTATATTGTTATAATCTGCTCTTTAGGAGATATACTTTTGCAGGCACAACACAATAATGAACCTAGGTTATGTCTTATCAGGGGCCAACAGTGCCAGCCTGAGTTGTGACTAGAAAAAAATACAACTGCTACAGCTGTTCTCCAGCACATACACCAAAGGGGGTTTGACTATGAGTCAAACACTTGATGCTATAAATATCCATAGCCCCCTTGAGGCCATTGAGCTCTCCTGTATGGCAGCAGGCTGCATGGTGATCTCTCCCTTAACAGGGATGACTCTCAAGGTTACTCCTTGGGTTTGAGAGATCTCTTACCCAGCATTAATTATCTAGAACAAGGTAAGTAACATTTTACATTAGGCCTAAAAGTATATTGTATGCCAGTGATGTCTATATATACAGCTATAGCTTAATTATTAGAAGTGTATTAAGTAGTAGAGTGTTTGACAACCATCTATTGGTTAAATCATCATTTAAATTACTGTTTAATTACCATTCAATTATTGCCTAATCACCATTTGATTACCATTTCATTTTCATTCAATCATTGATTATAATTTGATCATCGCTTAATCATTAATAAAACCCTTTCCGTTAACCTCATAACAATTATTTCTCTTAATTATTTACCTACTACACTCAGAAGCATTATTCTTCCAAAAAGCAAATCAGATCTCATTCATATGAATGTGAATATATATTATACCCTGGGAACTACAGGCTGGTCAGTTTCACCTCAGTGCCTGGCAAAATCATGGAGCAGATCCTCCTAGAAACTATGCTCAGGCACATGGAAAATAAGGGGGGGATTGGTGACAGCCAGCATGGCTTCACTAAAGGCAAATCATGCCTGACAAATTTGGTGGCCTTCTATGAGGGGGTTACAGCAGTGGCAGATGAGGAAAGGGCAACAGACATCATCGATCTGGACTTGGGCAAAGCATTTGACACTGTCCTGCACAGCATCCTTGTTTCTAAACTGGAGAAACATGGATAAGATGGATGGACCACTTGATGGATAAAAACTTGGCTGGATGGTTGCACTCAAAGAGTTGTGGTCAATGGCTCAATGTCCAAGTGGAAAGCAGTGACATGTGGTGCATTGGGACTGGCACAGTTTAACATGTTTATTGGTGACATGGACAGTGGGATTGAGTGCATCCTCAGCAAGTTTGCCGACAACATCAAGCTGTGTGGTGCAGTTGACATTCAGGAGGGAAGGGATGGCATCCAGAGAAACCTGGACAGGCTTGAAAGGTGGGCATGTGTGAATCTTGTGAAGTTCAACAGCCAAGTGCAAGATCCTGCACCTGGGTTAGGGCAATCTCAAGCACAAGTACAGGCTGGGTGGAGAATGGAGCAAGACTAGCCTTTGGGAGAAGGACTTTGGGTTGTTTGTGGACAAAAAGCTCAACATGTCTCAGCAATATGCACTTGCAGTCCAGAAAGCAAACTGTATCCTGGACTGCATCAAAAGAAGTGATAAGCAGGTTGAAGGAGCTGATTTTCCCCCTCTGCTCTACTCTGGTGAGACCTCATCCTAGAGTACTACATCCAGCTCTGGGGCTCTCAACACAAGATGTTGACCTGTTGGAATGGGTCCAGAGGAGGCCACTAAGTTCATCACAGGGCTGGAACACTTCTCCTATGAAGACAGGCTGAGAAAGTTGGGGCTGTTCAGCCTGGAGAAGAGAAGGCTTCAGGTGTTACTTTGTTAGGTTTAGTTAGGTTTGAACAGAAGACACTAGACAGTATGATATCTTGTTTGGATTCAGTTGTTTATTATATTTTATTTATGATACAGTTTCACACCATGCAAGCTCTGTTTTACAAGGCAAGAAAATGGCTACTTTTACTTTGTTTTAAGGACTTTTAAGTAATAAGTAAAACTAATTAAAACTTGGCATTTAAGTTATTTTTATTTATAATTTAATTAAAGATTACTCAATGTTTGCAATGCAGCTTTTACTAACTAACTAGAAAAGTTCACCTAAACTCGAGAAGAAGATGGAAGAAGAAGGTGAAGAAGG
>VYXF01005581.1:780-19306 GCA_013397295.1 Polioptila caerulea
CGGGTTTGGGCACTCGGACGGGGTCGAGGGATCAGTGAGGGCAATGGGGTCGGTGGTGTGAGGGGAAGGGCCGGGTGAGGTTAAAGGTGAGCGGCAGATGGAAGTAACACTAAAGGTGAGTGGCAGGTCAAGGGAGTGGTGAGGGACGCTCAGGTAATGATAAAGGTGAGAGGCAGGTCCGGGTGATGATAAAGGCGAGGGACAGGTGTTATTAGGGTAGGATACGAGTGTGTTGAGGGGACAATAGGGGCTGGGTCTCTGGGCAGTGAGAGTCTGAGCGTGGGGCTGATTCGAGGGGATGTGGGTGTAAAAGGATGGGCAGGAGGCATGCGGGGGGACAAAAGGGATTTGGATGCAGAGGGAGAGGTGAATGTGTGGAAACAGGCTTGAGGGGTGATGGCAGCATGGGTGTGATGGGGTGACAGTGTGGAAGGCTAGGTCTGCTGGTCCACAGAAGAGGTGAGTGGTTGGGGTTTCTGGGGGGTCGCTCTGGGAGCAATGGGATGTGGATATTGAGTGCTCCAGTTGGTGAGTACAGGATGTTTGTAATGCAGACAGGCACCCCTTAGGGGGCTGAATTTTTGGTGTTGGTTGGCTGGGGTTGCAGAGGCGTAACTGGGGATCATGGGACACATGAGTTGTGACTCTGAGGGGCTGTGTAGGAGCAGGGATGGGGTTGTAGGGCATTGGATCAGTGGGGGTCTGGGTGTGATGGATTGGAGAGCCAGGAAGATGTTTGGTTTAAGTTTTAATAGGTCTGGACAGAAAGTAAGGCTGGAGGGGAGTGGATAGGGGGATATTTTTTTGGCAGCAGCATTAGGTTTGGGGACTGTATAAACGGAAGTCTGAGGATGGTGAGTGAATGTGGATGGCTTTGTGTGTGGATGTGGCTGGAGTTGGAAGCAGATGGGAGCAGTGAGGTGCAGGTGAACAGAGGAGGACAGCATGGGTGTGAGGCCGGTTCCTGGGCGGGCAGAAGGACTAATGTGGAGAGGAGACTAGATCAGACTGAGAACAGGTTGGAGGGGAAGGGTGTGCAAGTGGGCGTTAGGGCTGGGTGGAGACTCCAGAGGTGTTTGGGGGGGTGTTTAAGGAAGCTCCTCTTGGCAGATCAGCAGATGCTGGTTTTGGTTAAAGGTTATTTCAGGGGAGATGTGTGCAGGGGAGAGAAGCAATATCCTTATGGGAGTAGTTGGCATTTGGGAGGCTCATCTTCTGGAGCTGTAATCCTGCTGGCTCTTAGGAAGGGACAGTGGGAATAGCAGCCTAGTGGAAAAAAAGCTCCTGGGCTTGTGGGGAGACAAGACTGGGCAGTGGGAGGGGATTGGACAGGACAGAGGGTATTAGGAGAGTCCTGCTGCTTCAGAGTAATTTATTTTGAGGGAAAAAAAAGGCTAAAGGAGGGCTCTGGGCTGGGGGATGGAACCCCCTGGCTCTACACTGGTCCAGGCAATGTGCAAATGATAGTGTGTGGGAATGAGGGGTGTCTGCACCGGACAGTGATTTTTGGGCTATATGGTGATGGAAAGTACGTTTCTGCAGTGCTGTGGCCTGTTCTTTTAGCATTGGATTGTGTGTCTGAAGTGTGTCTCACTGGATGAGAAAATGGAAATCTTCACAGGAATAGGCTAGGGATGCTCCCTGGCTTCTCTGTTATGGCAAAGGGTTTCTGTAAGATGGTTACCTGCCTTGGATTTGTCAGCTGTGGCAGTGAGAGAGCCAGTGTATGTCTGCATACATTAGGTGAATTCCCTGGCAGGGCTGATTCCTGGAAAAGAAAGAAGTGAGAAGAGGATTATTATCCTAGGCACTGACTGCTTTCTTGGGGAGCTATGGATTTGGGAGGAGGGTAACTGTCTGTATAACCTGAACTCATGGAAGAAAAATATTTTAATTTTTACTTCATATTTATTGACAGTCTGTAGACCAGTGTGTGTTGCAAACAGTTTGAAAGAGGTTTTGTATGGAAACAGTTCCAGGCTAGGCAAGCCCTGGAATTCCAAATCTGCCTTTTTAATGTCTTTTTGCCACTTTCATGATAAGCACTTTCATTACCTGGGAGAGAGCTTTAAGGAATAGCTTCATACCTGTTACTTTCTTGGAGAAACTTAGGATATTTGTCATTTTAAGGGGACTGGATTTGAGAGACTTCTTTTCCGAATGGTAATGCAAATTAAAAAAAGAATTGGTATATATTTACTGCTAATAGAACCTCATTTATTTATCCTCTTACTTGTTTTGATAAAACTTTTTTCTTTCTCACATATAGTTCTAGTCTAAAATTTTACTTGAAAATACAATATGTATTTTTCTCTGTATTTTTCAAAATACAGAAAATACAATATGTATTTTTCTTTTGTCTGTTTATTAGTTTATTAAGGAGTTAAAGTTTCTAGTAATGTTTTTAAACTTGGAGCTCTGAGAAGTGCAAACAAGCAATGTTCACAGTTTTGCAGTCATGTGTCTTCTTTCACATGCCTTGAGTTTGCTCTGTCTACTGTCAGAATTGACTCTGCAGGAGGGTTTTTTTTGGTTCCTGGTTGTCAAGGGTTTGGCTTTAAAGGACTTAAAGTGTTATTAGATGCTGTAGGTACAAATGGGAAGTAGGAGGGCAGGTGAAAATTATTTTCTAAGTGCAGTGTATTCCATGAGCTTATCTGCTGGATTGAGGGATGTAATTAAATTTGGCATGTTAATCATCCTACCTTATCTAGATGTATATGATGACTGTATTTGTGGCCTTGACTGTTTTCATTTACGTTGTAGAGATACACCTTGTGCTTCACTAACCTACTAATCTCTCACATCTTCTTGCGTTCACAGTGAAGGATGAACATTGTAGTATTGAGTTGCAGTCTGCGAATATTCCGTTTCCATTTTTCCCTGGGAAATTTTTTTTTTTGTAGACTGCAGTTAAATGTTTGAGTAACACACCCCAGATCGGTGGTGGTCTTTAGAAGCAGAAACCTGATTTAGGAAGGACTTCAGGTGACTTTTTTTTTAAGATGTAGAACCAGCCACTTTAGTTGTTCAAAGATAAACATCTTGGTGTTAAGGGAAGCTGAAACAGAAAACAGACTGTGCCTGATGTGCTTGTGTCTTCTATTTCAGTACAAAACTCCAGAGGGCTCTGGGCTGGCTGGAGGTTGCTGTGGGCTTCAAGCTGCCATGATATGGGCAGGAGAGTAACTGCTGCTGGGGAGGGATGGGAAATTCCCCCATCACAGAGCTGCAGCAGCATCCTGAGATAACATTTGGAGCAGTGGGAGCTTGGGAGCTCCAAACTCGAGAGTGAAACTAGCAGCATTGATTATTGTACAGTCAAAAAGATGCTGCACACTTGGTTAACAGACTCTTCAAAGTGCTACCTGCAGCTCAGTGACACAACCTCTTGTCCTGCCTAAACTGAGTTGTCAGTCAGCTGCCTAATTAGCAGATGGAATCGAGGTTGGAAAAGCCCTCTGAGTCCAACTGCCCCCCAGCACTGCCAAGACCACAACTAACCACATCCACCTGTTTCTGAACACTTGCAGGGATGAGAACTCAGGCACTTTCTTGGGCAGTCTGTTCCAGTGCCTGACCAACCTTTCCCCAGTATCCAGTCTAACCCCCCACCACAAGTGCGTCTTGAGGCCATTTCCTCTTGGTTCTGTCTCTTGTTCCCTGGGAGTAGAGCCCAACTCCCCCTGGCTGCACCCTTCTGTCAGGGAATTTTAGAGAGTGAGTGAGAATGAACTCTTCTAATTCTAACCCCTTGACTTTTTCCAGGCTGAGCCCCCCAGACTCCCTCAGCCGCTCCTCAACAGGCAAGGCAGGTAAAGCACAGGGCAAGAAATGACCTCTGGTTCACATGGATTTATTGTCCTGAGATTGTAAAGAGCTGGATTAACAAATTCAGGATAATGATTGACTTTCTGAACAGTCAGTGTATGTGGATTGCATGTGTAGGCTCACTGATGGGCAGTTTGATGTATGATGGTAGCTGAAAACAGTATTTTGACTGCATAATGAAATACCAAATGATTCCAGAAATATAGATTTTGTGTATAAAGGCACTGGTGCTCCTTTCATGGCAATACTTTTTTTGTGGTGGGAGATGGCAAATGCTAAGCAGGACTTAACCATGCAGCCTGTCAGTTGGAGAGTAAAAAAAAAGATTAGAGTGTATCCTTTAAACTCCCTTTTTATTAATATAATGGGAGCAGTTATGAGTTGCTGATTAAATGTTATGAAGGACTTGGTGGTAATAGAGTGTCCTTGGCCAAAGAATATTACAGTGAAGAGGAATTTTATCTCTAGATTTGTGTTAATCACAACCTGAGAGAGTTGTGAGCTGGAAAAGAACTATCACAATCCTCTTTGTTAAATAAATAGGAACTTTTGCTCAAAAGCCTAAATACTAACTATTGTCTTTAAAAAGCTGCCTCAGGCAGTTTGTAGATTTAGGAAGGTCAGGAAGCTGCTTAATAGATCCAAGGATGCTGGCAATTTGAATCAAATCAGTTTAAGTGCTCAAATTAGATCTGGGGGCTGCATTTGTGCCTGATCCCCATTCTGTTTCTCCCTTTTCATTAGGATATTATTGTGCTCTAAAATGATTTTCTCTTCTGTGGTGCTTAATGAAAGGCTCACTCAAACACTGTGCACTGGTAGAAAAGAATAAGATATTCAAGTAAGAAATACTTAAACATCATAAATGTTAATGAATACACTGAGAAAAAAAGAACAATTACATGGTTTTATTTAGTTCTTGGAGGTATGTGTGGATATCTTTAAGCATGTATGTCTTTATTTCTGTCTATCTATGCATGTATATAATATATAAATACTATATATTTTGTGGCTTGGAGCAACCTGGTCTAGTGGAAGGTGGGACTACGTGGTCTTCAAGGTCCTTTCCCACCCAAACCATTCAGTGATTCTGTTTAAATGATCTGTTCCTTGAGAAACTCATGGCTAATATTTAATCTGAATTCTGGGTTATGGCGCTGCTCTCACTGTTTTATTGGACAATCTGATATTTTACTAGGGCTGTTTCACCTGTGAAATAATTCCGTATTTTTGAAATATCTGAGTTGTTCTGCAGTGATTGCCATGCACTAAACGCGCGGCATAAATATTTGACTTGCGGGAGGTTTTGTTAATGTTTGCAGTAAGCTCACTGCTTATTTTCAGTCTGCTTTCTAATAAGGAGACAGTAGTGGAAAATTCAGAGCAGTCAGACGAAACAGCTCATGCTGGATCCTTCCCATCATCTCTGCTTCACACACATTCCCTACTGGAGCTCTGGAATCCCTATTGGAGTTGTTGGAATTACTGATCACTTCATGTTGGAGAGAGAGGAGTAAGTCCTGTCCCGTTCCTGGCTTCCTGCTGAACACGTGTAAGCATGAGACCTCCTGGAACAGAACAGATAAAGGATAACATTCCTCTGCCAAATCCAGGGACATATCACTGCCTTAGACTTGCAAACACCTCCTTATCTGCAGCAGTCACCATTTCTGTGAGTATTGGAGAATACTTGCCTGAATCCCTTAGCAGTTGTCTGATGCTGCTCTAGGTTTTTCTGGTATTTCAGTCTCAGTTGTTCCTTTCGTTTTGGGTGCAGAATAATCACATAATGGTTTCTGTTGGAAGGAACCTTAAAGCTCTTCTCATTCTAACCCCCTGCCATAGGCAGGGACACCTTTCTCTAGACCAGGTTGCTCCAAACCCTGTCCAACCTGATTTTGAACACTTCCAGGAATGGGGCAGCCACAGCCTCTCTTGGCAACTAATAAAATAAACTCAGGTCCAACCAGGTGTTCATTACCCTCTTCATATTTTACATTTGACGTAAATAGCTTACATTGAAATACCAAAAAATGATTGAGATTAGCACTGTTTTTGCAGAAAATAGTTGCTTTCTCTAATTAAAAAAAAAAAAAAAAATCTAGCACCAGCAATCCTTTTATCCTGTGTCCTGATAATTTTAAATAGTCTTTGGAATGTGTGTGATGAATTTGACTTTCCTAGCTTGTTCCTCTGAAGCTTTTGTGAGCAATCAAATTTCAAACCCCGAGCTTCCTGCACCTAACATGTCTATGAAATCCATGCTGAAAATCCTATAATTAGATAATGCTGCTGCTGACCAATCTTACTGTATTGATTTAGGGTACCCCTGGGTCCTCTTTTCTTGAACAGTTTCCTTGAAGAATTTTTTTCTGATTTGAAGTTCTAAGCACAGCACTTTGAATTACCTTCTTGACCAGGCAGAGCTTTGCTTTTTTTTCCTGCACTCAAAATATTTCCAGCAACTAGGAGCTTTTAAATCATATCTTCTAAAGCATAGTAAAAAACTAGAGTAAAACAGGCAGAAGGTGGGGTTGAGAATGATGTGATTTTGTAAGTGAAGTAGTTTTGGGGGCGCCGGGAGCTGCTCCAAACTGGAATTCACCGTAAGAAGGACCAGAGCAGTTTTATGCCAGTGCTTTGTTCTTGCACAGCCATGTGCTCACATCTGCCCATTAAACCACTGCAGCATCTTGGAAGCAGGGCTGCAATATTTGGTAATCAATTTTGCAGCAGTGAACAGAGATGATAATTTGCTTTTGTGCGTGGTTTTGAATGAAATATTCATTTAGTCACCGAAACACTGGAGCAGTAACAATGTTTGCATTTTGTTTCCTGCTTTTGTTCTCTTTCTTTGTTTATGGCTGATCCTTGCAGAAGTTCCTTTAGATCTACTTGAGACTGTCACTTTTCCTCCTTCTGCTTAAAATAAATATTTATTTGATGGAGAGGCAGGTTGCTTGCCAAGGTTTTGGTGGATGTGTGCTGCATACAGATGATTCCAGACATGATTTGGGCTTGAGGAATGTGAAATGCTTGGGATATTCAGAACATGAGGGCTCTGTCCTTATTGCAGAGTTGTGACATCATTAGGGTTGTTAAGAGCCCTTGATTGCACATAGAATGAGCTTTGTGTAGCAATCTGATAGCCTAAATTTGGGACATTGGCATAGTGCGGGATTTGGAGAGTAATTTAAAGAAAATGTGTTGGAATTGTATTGATGTTTTCTTTTTTATATTTACGTGTGTATATATATATATACACAAAGCATGGCACGGGACTGCTGGAGCGGCTGTCTCGAAGCTTTTATTCCATCATAATTATCAGTCTCATTTTGCAGAGTTAAGCAAGGGAGATGGAAGCAGCTTCAGCCACTGCAACAGCAGCCAAAGTTCTCTTAGTTACGTTGTCTTTTAAAAGCTTTTTAGCCAATAGGGTAATATTAAAAGTTGACAAGTATTTACTAAAGCCAATTTGTGCACTAACACATACATCTTACTTCTAAGAATACTTACTTATAGTAGTCTAAAACAATAAACCAAATTCTTTATTCAACACATACCGTTATTATTTCCTAACCTTACTTCTTTTAACTTTCTTACATTTCTTCATTCTAAGTTTTACTTTCCCACTACTTTCTAAGTTTTATAGCTTTTCTATTTCCCACAATAATGGACTCTGTGATTTGGGCTGATAATAAGCATCTTAGTGCATCTTGCATGATGAAGAAGAATTTAAATGTTTTACTGATGAACTGAGCAATATTCCTGCTAAAGAGGGGCAGCTGATCTCCAGAACAGATTATGAGAAGTACTTCTTGGACACCCCAGGACCTGGATAACATTCCTGGTCCTGGTTGTGGCTTCACTTGGTAAAACAAGTTTCCTGCAGTATCACTAGATTCAGAATTTTCAGTTCCCTGAAAATGCAGAAGTGGAATTAAACAGGTTTAGAGGACACCGTCCTGACAGAGATGGTCTGGGCATTCCAGCCAAGGGTTTTCCAATGTGTAAAGTACCCTTCATTCCCTGCCATGCCTGCTGGGGTCACAGCTGCAGAAGTAAAAGCATTGCTGTACACAAACTCATCTCGGGTGTGCTCAGTGCGTGTTGCAAAAATTTAAATAGGGGGTTGTTGCTTCCTGTAAGTACAGGGTGCTACACATCCTCTTTGGGGTGAAAATTATCCGTAATGACCTTTACCATGAGACAGTGCTGGTCAGCTTTACATAGAGACTTATGCAGGATGTACAAATACAGCTGTGAAAATCCCAGGTTTTCTATTATTTGCCTTTGCCCCCCATTTCCTGATTTTCAGAAACCTTTTTTTCTTTGCTGGTTTCTGTAAGCTGAAAGGAAACAAAATAAGGAAAGTTGTGCTGGGAATACACTCTTTGGAAGACTTTCTTATTAGTGTTTGTATTGCTTGAAAATTTGATATCTGTCTCCAAGGTGGTGCTTGTCTACTCAAAGGATAGGAGGCTTGGCACAGATGAATTAGCATTTTTTGTAAACTCCTTTTGTAAACTCAGATACAGAAAGTGAGAGCTATTTTTCCATTCAGAAAATTTAGGTTAGGTTTAATATTATTTCATGGTAGAGGGAAGGAATAACCATGCCTTCAATTACTTTGTGATTTAAAGCTGTTTAGTTTTCAGTCATTGCAATGAAAATAATTACTCCTGCAGTGGATTAGCTGTGTATAACTGGCTTTAGTGGGTTTTTTTCCCCTCTGTTTCTTTGTGCTTGTGTCATGATCTCTCTCTTTCCACAGTTTGGTCATTTCCCACATGTTGGTGTCGTGGCACTGCTCCCAGATATTTTAAATGTAATTACCCTATCTAGGGAAAATCTATGATTCAGGTTTACCTTGAGCACAGCTTTTAGATTTTGTTGCTGGTGACAATCAAGAATGTCTTTGAGTTCCTGTAAAATAAACTTTTCAAAGTAGTTTTGTGAAGGTTTTTTGCAGCAAGGTGCAGCATGTTTCCTGCCAGAGTTGTGCACCTGCCTGTTTAATGATTAATTTACACAGTCGGTCTCCCATTAAATCCAGAGTGGAGAGTGTCACTTGAATTTTTTAATAATTTCAGAGCTTAGATCTCTAGTGTCTATTTGCTACATGCTTTGATCTTGTTTGGAGTCATCAAAGATGATGCTGCAAAGATTTCCAGCCTTTGCAAGACCTGAGTTGCAGAGTAGTGTGGAACTGAAGTGCTGACTGAACAGGCCAGTGCTACAAGGATAAAAAAAAAACAAACCAGAGAAAACTCCAGCATTGTTTCCTATTAAGGATTTTTGTGCTGCTAGGAAAAAAGTATACTATTGTATCCAAATTGTGAGCGTATGTTGAAGTTGCTGGCTTTCTGGAAGCAAAGTATTGAATTCCAAATAATATAATGAGAAATTAGTAGTTTTGAGATCACTGGTGATTTTAATTTTTTGGGGAGATCAGGAACAGGCAGAATTGTAGGGTGAGTTGCTTTTAGTTTTGTAGAAAAAGTGGAAATTCATTATTGTTCAAGATACACTCTATTTGCATCTGCATTTATTTACAGTTGCTGCCTCCTTGTTAGACAGTGTGTTAGTGCACTTTCGTTAAGGGATTGATTTATTACATTGAAACAACGTAACAGGCAGCTCTGTAAATTTGGGTCAGTCGGTGTCTTTCTCACACACATAGGTTGCAGGGACTCTTTAAAGTTAGTGGTTTTCATTTTGGGAATAGTAATGGGTGTTTAAGTATGCCCTTGTTCAACTTCTGGAGGATGAATCATTTTGAGGAGGTGTTGATGTGGTTCAGAGTCAAAACCAGGACTTGGCTTTCTGCCTATGCACATTTTTTCTGAAACGTCCATACTAATATTGCTTGAATTTTAAATTTTCTTGTGGATACTGCTGATAGTCAGTTAACTTGTTTTATCTGAATTTGTGTGATGAGCCCAAAGAAAACTCAGAGCTATCGAAAGCATGTCAAACCAGTAATTTGTGGATCATTTCCAGCTTTTCTCAGTACCTGAGCTGTTGAGAACTTCTGGTACAGCAGGCAAATGTCAGTACCAGCAGAATTCCCTTATGTATGAATGGTACAATAATAATTTCTATGCAAGTTTGATGTTTGAATGTGAGAGGATGGGAATTTGGATTTCTGGTAGAAACAGGAATATGTGGGCTGGCTGGAAAAGCTGAAATTACTTTATAGCCTCTAACTTTACTGTTCCTTGAGAATAGATGATCAGAGACTTCAGGAATCAATACAGTTCATCATCTAATACCCTTGGTTCAGTTTCCCTATCAATTAATTTGGACAAATTATTTATATGGTTTAAAGTTGTTCTGATGATGACTCTATTTACATAGGAATTTG
This sequence comes from Polioptila caerulea, assembly GCA_013397295.1. Taxonomy (NCBI): domain Eukaryota; kingdom Metazoa; phylum Chordata; class Aves; order Passeriformes; family Certhiidae; genus Polioptila; species Polioptila caerulea. Next base: position 10,979 of record VYXF01005581.1, read on the forward strand.
GAGGTTTGGAAGCATATTTTAATGACAGTTTTGCATGGCAACTGGTATTCAGTTGTCTATTCTGAGAATAATACTGCCCTACAGAAGAAATGTGGTTAATGTTACTATAAATATGCCTAAATCATCTTCTCCGAGGCTGATGAAAAAGGATTTTGTGTGTTAAAAGTGGTGGAGTTTAAATATGATCTTAATTTCTCTATTCATCACTTTTGGGAATTTGTCATGTGATATGGAAAGACGAGAAATCACAATGTGAAAATTGTGTTATCAGATCAAAGCTGGTTGAGGCATCAGAGTGCCTTCTGTGCCTTGCAGTGCAAGATGTGTGTGCATTGGATAGGACATGGTGCTAGAGGAGGCATCCTTTGTTATATTCCCACTGTCTAAATTCCACTGATTTTCCAGTATCCCAAGGCAGATAGGATTGAAACATGAGTGCAGACATGAAGGTGTGGTGACTCAGCCTATGTAATTGTAGACCTGGGCTCCTCAAGCAGTGACCTGTGGTAAGACAGGTCCTACATGAGGTTCACCAGAGCCAGTGAGATCAGGCACTGTGGCTGGGCTGGAGATTCTCCCAGGGAATGGAGGGAGGGCTTTCCTGTTTTCTTGGTGTGACTTCATACATCTAGTTCATGGAAACACAGACTGGTTTGGGTTGGAAGCGACCTTAGAGCCCATCCTGTTTTGCCCTTTGCCAAGGCCAGAGGCACCTTCCACTATCCAGGCTGCTCCAAGCCCCATCCAACCTGGCCTTGGACATCTCCAGGGATCCAGGGGCAGCCACAGCTTCCCTGGGCACCCTGTGCCAGGGCCTCCCCACCCTCAGAGGGAAGGGTTTCTTCCCAATATTCCATCTAACCCTGCCTGCAGTCAGTGGGACAGCATTTCCCCTTGTCGTGTCGTTTCATGTCCTTGTACAAAGTCTCTCTTCCAGCTCTCTTGGAGCCATTTTAGCTACTGCAAGGTGCTAGAATTTCTTTCTGGAGCTTTCTCCAGGCTGAACCAATCCCAGCTGTCTCAGCCTATGCCCATAGGGTTCCTTGCTTTTACCTGTGGATTTGAAGAAGTTCTGTAGTAGACAACCATGTGTATGTCTATTGATTTTTGTTTGCACTTGAATTTTTCATACATTTTTTTCATTGATTTAAAGTTATAAATTTGCAGAAGCCCGAGTCCTTTGTGGCTAGGCTCTGCGGAGCTCTCTGGGCATCAAGACTGACTTGCTTTTCTATAAAGTCAACTTCTGTCATTCACTGAAGGAAATCTTTCTGTTCAGGTTTATGGAGATAAACAGGATTCTACAGACACAACTGAAATTCTTATTTCCTTAGTGTCTTGTAACGTAAGGATTGTTTGACTGACGTGACCAGAAGGAGCAAATTCACACTGAAAATATGAAAGTAGGTGGATGAAGGCCACTACCCATCAATGCTGGAGGAGATAAACCACTATGTAACTGTCATACCTGAAGAAGACAAAGCACCCATTTGAGGTCAGAAAGCATTGTGGAAAGTTTTTAAATTCTCCTAACTTAAAACATGTAATAAGAGCAGTTAAAAGGTGCCGTGCCTGATGGTTGGAAGCCCTTTGACAGGCTGGGCTGTTGATCTGCTCAGATTAATGACAGGTCAGGACTGTGACTTAACGGGAGATGCTTTCCCTTTAATCTCCAATTAAATTCAAGAAGTGCCAGATAACTATAATTTTAATGGGGCAAAATATATACACATGCACATATTTTTCTCTCTACCATGACTGACTCGCATTTCAACAGAGACTCTTCTCTAATGACTTCGAGTTTTTTACAAGCTTTTTCTTTTTAAGTTGTACATGTTCATTATTAGGTCTTTAAAAACAAACTGGAGAAATTTGGCCCCAGTGAGTTGTGTGTTACTGTAACTTCTGCGAGGAGTTGTAATAGAAATACTAGAAAATAGTAGGAGTGGTAAGTTTCTAAATTTTCTTTATGGGTTTTCTTTTGGCAGCTGCTTCTGTACATAGTATGTGTAAAACATTTGTAGCGCAGGTAAAGCTCTACAATTTCTGAGATGCGGAATCAAAGTAATTATTGTGCATGCCACTTATATTCCTTAATAAATGGTATGCTATTTAAGTAATGAGCTAAGGAGAAAAGAGGACAGGTCAGCAGAGTAAAATAGTTGTACAAAGTAGTTTTGATATATGTAATATGCAATATGTTACGTATTGTCTCTTCCTGATCTTGGTAGCAAAGGTCTTACTGATTATACAGTAAAATATCTTAAAACATTGCTGGTGCTGATACTTTTTGAGATATTCCCTGACACGTAGAGTAAACCAAGCCCAGACTTTTCAGCTTTTCAGCTTTTCAGAAATTAAACCCTTCTTAGGATCTAAAAATGTAAATAAAATGTTGTAATGAGCTGCCTTTTGAGGAACCCTGTCCATAGACTACACAGGACATGTCTGTTCTAAATGGGCACTGAACTAAAGGTAGATGGTGACAATATGCCACCTGCAGTCTTATTCCAGGGCATCTTCAGAAATATTCTTGCAGGAGAGAAGGGGAGACTGAGGTCAGAGCTCACTGTGAACTGCAGTTCCTCATGGGAGCAGCGCTGATCTCTGCTGTCTGTGTGACCAGTGACAGAACCCAAGGGAATGGCTGGAGCTATGTTAGGGCAGGTTAGGTGGATATCGGGGAAAGGTTCTTCTCCCAGAGGCTGGTCAGACACTGCCCCGGCTGCCCAGGGAATGGCCATGGTCCCAAGGCTGCCAGAGCTCCAGGAGTATTTGGGGAATGTGCTCAAGCACAGGGTGGGATTGTTGGGGTGTCCTATGCAGAGCCAGGAGCTGGACTCAGTGATCCTTGTTGGTCCCTTCTAACTCAGGATACTTTGTGATTCCATGTGGAAATAAGGCCAAAACCAGTACAACCATCTTCCCTGCTGTCCTTGCTTCCTGGTGATACCCATAGCAAACTAGTAGCAGCAAACTGCAACAGAATTGAAAATGAGGAAGGGAAATTGCTGTGCGTCACTTGGTCTGGTTTGGGGTTTTTTGGTGGTTTTTTTTTCCACAGTCATGGTTTGTACCTCGACTTGTTTGCTGTATTTTTGTTGAAGTTTCAGTTCAGAAAGGTATAGCGCACTTCCCTCTCCAAGTGAATTAATACAGGATAGAATGGCAGCACTGATTTCTGAAGTGGATAACAGCTGGGATGCTAAATGGATTGAGTACAAGGAGGTACTTTGCAGCCCCTGCAGGCAGAGGCTGGGCACCGTCAGACTGGTGCCATCGGAGTCTTACCTGCCAGTCTGAATGTGCTTTTAGAGAACTGTTTCCACACCAAACTTTTAGAGAATGGTGAGTCCTTTCCCAAGCTGACTTTTAAACTGCAGAGCCCATCCTGAGTACTGGAAGTGAGAACATTGGACACATGTATACATAACATGTTACTTACATGCACCAAGGGTGTATGCAGGACTCCTAGTCAGAACATTTGCGTTGTGTTGCCCCTAGAATAGTCCATGTTGTACTTTGTCCTGATTATTTGTATACTAATGGCATTCATGTTCACTGGTTCAAATGAGATTTTCTGCCTTTTCCATTGCTACTCTTTTAATCTTAATGCTTTGATTAGATTTTCAGAAGTTTTATTGTATCCTCTATATCCTTAATTCACTTTTAAAACCTTTTCTTCATCTATAATTGAATTTTGCCCTTGAGCAGGTGTATGGATAATCTTTTAAGAGCAGTTTTAAAAATAGGGTGAAGAAGGTGAAGAGCTAGTCATAGAAAGTAACATTAGTCGAGTCTTTGGTTTGTGGACTAGTGATTAAAAAAAATGGAGGGAAAGATGATCTGCTATCTTCAGACCCATCAGTCTGACCTTGAGATCAAAATTTAAGAATGCATTAGAGGAAAGAATGATAGTACACAGACAGAAATTGCTTGATAGATTTGCCATTTGTAAGTGATACTGTTTAACATACAATATATATGTGTGTTGAATGTTTTATAAGCATTATTTAGGATGAAGGCACCTGTAAGAGATAAATAACTGCAATCTGGGCTTTGGGAAGCCTCTTTGATTCAATGGCACCACCCAGAGCTGGACTGCACTTCATGACCTATGAAGAGCTTTTCACCTCAGGTGTGGTAGTCAGGAAATCTGGAGAGCTTATCTTCCATTCTGCCGTTTCTATTGATATATTGATAGCTAATTAATCAGGCTCCTTCTCATATTGCAGGTATGGAAGAGGAGCGGTTGGTGAGGTGCTCAGTGGGAGGAGAAGGGTTAAAGAGGGGCCGAGGGAGGGGTTTCTGCCCCACTCAGGTGAGACTTCACCTGCAGAGCTGCCACCAGCTCTGGGCCTCCAGGACTGGAAGAACCTGGAGCTTTTGGAGTGAGTCCAGAGGAGGCACCAAGATGAGCAGAGGGACGGAGAAGCTCTGCTATGAGGAAAGGCTGAGAGAATTGGGATTGTTCAGTCTGGAGAAGACAAGGCTCTGGGGTAGCCTAATTGTGGCCTTCTAGTAACTGAAAGGAGCTGACAAGAAAGATGTAAAGAGACTTTGGACAAGGATTTGGAGAGACAGGACAAGGGGGAATGGAGACAGTGTTGGCTTAGATTGCTTATAAGGATGAAGCTTTTTATGATGAGGATGGTGAGGTGGCACTGGTTGCCCAGGGAAGCGGTGGCTGCTCCATCTCTGGAAGTGTCCAAGGTCAGGTTGGATGGAGCTTGGAGCAGCTTGGAATAGTGGAAGGTATTCCTGCCCATAGTGGGGGTTTGGAATTGGATGGGCTTTAAGGTTCCAAACCCAAACCATTTCATGATTCTATTGTGAGAGATAAAATAATGTTTTTTTTCAGCCATAAGAATGTATACTTAAAGTCATAGAGGCAAAGATGTAGCTAGCATGCCTCTGTAGGGAGTGTGGCAGGGAGGAAAAGGGGAATTAACTGATGTTTGTTAGAAGGGAGAGAAAGGGGAGAGCGAAGGATGTGTTGGTTTGAGTGCAAAGGTGGTCAGTAGGAATGTAAGCTGCTGAGTACCCAGCCAGTGGGGAAGGGGACAGGGACACCTCTGGTCAGGGAAGAGCATAAAGGTTTGTTTGTTTTAGGGGGAGGTGTGCCTCCTCAGTGAGAGGCACTTGACTCAGCTGCTGTGTTTACATTAATAAATAGTTTTGCTTTGATGACTTTGTCCTCTTTCAGCTTTACTGGTGAGTGAGTGTTTCTCACACTAAAAGAAAGGGAGAGGGTAGGAAGTTGGATCTGGAACCTGATTTAGTATTTTCATTCATGACCTGGGTAAAGTAGAGAGATGTGCACTTCTTTCATCACTGATGATTTCATTGTGGAGCCTGGGTGCAGGGATCACACTGTCATCCAGGCAGAGCAGGGGAATTGATGTGACAGAATGGGGCTGAGGTGGCATCACACTCACAGGGATTTACAGAAAAAGCCTGTTAAGATGAAGTTATATATATAAAAAAAGACCCAGAAACAGTAATTGGTTCTTTGAATGGTTGTTACTTGTCAGCATGATGCATTTGGGAAGACAAAGGAGAAAGGCAGAGAGGAGAAGGAGGAAGAATGATGCTGTGGTTCAAAGCCCTGGTAGGAGTATCTCCTGGGAAGTATCATCACTCTCTGATCAATTGTTTTCCTTTTAATCACTTGTTTGCAAGGAGGATTTTTCTGGTTTTGTTTTAAGGGCTCTGGCTGTCATTTCTCTTGAAGTTTTTTATGACTGTTGATCAGCAAGTGCTCTGTTTCTTACCAGTCTGAGAACCTGATGGTTCATTCCACAGTGCTTCATGGGCGCTAAACTGAAATTACTGTTTCAGTTACTGAAGATAATTTTTAAATGGAACAAGTCCTCGTTTAATCCAGAGACATTGATGATTCACTCCAGCACCAGTGATTCCACCACCCTCTGCATCTCTCCCTCTACAACCCAATGACATCTACTCAGATTAGAAATGGGAAGTCAGAAATTGTAGAACATTTTGTTATGCCATCTTCCCTTTAAAAACCTATTGTTTTAGAAATATTTTTATTATTTTTTGTTACCCATTGCTCTTTAGCACACTGGGAGCAGGTGGACACTTTACTTCTTAATTGTCACCATGTCAGCTTTTTCTCAAATGGAAAAAATACTTTTATATTAAAATGTAACTAGACGTATAAAGGCTTGTCACACTCTTAATATAGAACAGCAGCCTCAAATTGAATCAATTTGAGCAAAACAATGTGTATATGTTATCACTTCTTAGGGAGAGCTGTTGACAGCAGAGCAGGCTGGGGGTTCTCCCCCTCTGCTTTCTGTCTGGAGCTGAAGTTCACCCCAAACCCACTGGCTGAGGAATCCTGACAATCATGACCCTTTGGGAGCCTCACAAGGCTTCTCAGGTATTCTTCTATATATAAAATAACTAGCAGGAACTAATTTTTTTTCCATTCCTTAAAATGCTGTAATGTTTGAGTTTCGTTTGGTTTGTTTTGTGTTTTTTTGAAGCACGAGGTTTTATGTTTCCATCTTTCTGCTGGAAATTCTGTTCTTCCCGTTCTGGTGCCTTGTGTGATGTGTAATCACTGCTCATGAGATAAAGTTTGTGCTTAGAGGATTGAAACACTAATTTCAACAATTGTATCTTTCAGTGATTACAAAAATTCAGATGAAACCTCATGTGGGACATTGTATTTTTGGTGTGGAATGGTGGAACCTGTGCAAAAGTGATGTTAAAGTTTTAATGTCAAATTTCAGTAAGATGTGTTTGCAAATTACTCTTCCCCCCCCCATTTATTTGCATAAATGATTTTTTATTTGTTTTGGGGGTTAAAAAGTGATTGTTTTTAATGCAGTGCTCAAGTGATACTGTTAGTAACCTTGCAAAAGTTTTGCATTACCATGTAGTTTTTATGTAATGCTTCACTACACTAAGTCTTTCATAAAATCCGCGTCTTGCCAATCCCCTTGTGTTAGGGAGTTGTGGGAATATGACTGGGATAGGCAGGATGCAAAGTGCTCTGCAGCAAATTAGTGGCTGGGTGAGGTCTGGGAGTCTCCAGGCTCGTCTGGCAGAGCAGCCTGTGCTTATTTTCAAGTCACAGCACTGCTCATGTAGAAATAATTTTGTCTCCAGAGAAAAGAGGATGGAGAGCCCTGGGAAAATGTCTGCTTTTTGGTTCAGTATGGAGCAGCAAGGATCACAGGCAAGAGACAGCTCAGACCAAACTCCTAATAAATGCCTCAGCCACAGCTTTTGTCCGTGAGGGAATTACTTTTTGGTCATTATGGAACCAATATTAACACCATGAAATCCTGTGTCTCACTGAGATAGCAAATGTGTCATGCAAGCATAGTAACTAAATTTATTTGGGCTCCAAAGCAGCAGCAAATTTAGTATGAACTGTGCAAGACTCTCCTGTTTCCCTCTGATGTTAAAGGGGGTGTCGTGAAAGGTCCTGTGGGTGAATTTAATAATTGTCTTTGCCTGTAAAGCCCTGTTTGCTTTCAAAGTTTTTCTGTGCTTTTTGTCCATGAAACACTTGGATTCAGCCTTAAAGCTGTTGCCCACACATACAAAATGGTGACTTGAGTTAAACTTTGAAATTAATGATCCAGATCTTAAAAGTGAGCATTCAATATTTAACAGTTCTTGCCTTTTCTGAAATACCAGACAGTTATTTAGGGAGAGGGGGAAACAAACAAAACAAATTATGTAATTTGTGATGGAGTTGATGACAAAGGTCAAAATGCTTCTTGTCCTCCTTGCTTTGGAGGGTTTGGGTCAGGTTTACCTGAGTTGATACCAACAGGTATTAGTTCAGTCTTGGCCTGGTCCTATTTAATATTTTATTGATGAGCTGGATGAGGGGATCGAGTGCACCCTTAGTGAGTTGGCAGATGACACGAAATTCTGTGGAAGTGTCAGTCTGTGGAGGGCAGGGAGTTCTGCAGAGGGGTCTGGGCAGCTGGATTGATAGGCTCAGACCACCGAGTTGAGGGTGAACAAGGCCGGGTGCTGAGTCCTGCACTTGTGTTGCAGCAACCTCACAGAGCGCTCCAGGTTGGGGCAGAGGGGCTGGGAAAGGCCCTTGGGGTGCTGTGACATGGCTGGACATGAGCCCAGGTGGGAAAGAGGCCACGGGAGGCCAATGGCCCCTGGGGTGACAGGGCAGTGCCTGTCCCTGTGCTGGCACTGCTGGGGCACCTCCAGTGCTGGGGCAGCTCTGGAGAGCCCTGGAGGGGCTGGAGCAGGGCCAGAGCAGGGAACGGGGCTGGGAAGGGAATGGAGAGTTGCTGAGGGGCTGGGAAGGGAATGGAGAAT
>VYXF01005588.1:0-19642 GCA_013397295.1 Polioptila caerulea
AAACAAACAAACCCCACAAAAAAGTCAAAATCCGTCAAATTACTTGCAAAATGAAATAATGCAAGTTTGAGGACTTAAATGTAGCTGATGAAAAAACGGTACTTCAGCATAACTGGACATTTTAAAACCTGTGTAATTGCAGTCACTTCTGCAGTGGAGTTTGGAAGATATACCTGTGATTCCTCTCCCTGCTCTAATTTTCTCTGATCAGGTTCACCCTGTACTTGCTTTCCCCAAGGCTTTACAGGTCTTTGATCCAAGTATGTGATCTATTAATGTGAATGAGTCTTGTGTGTATTGTCTTTATCCTGCCATTGAAAGAGGCATTGTTTGTGAAAACACAGAGTGTTCCGTGTTTATGGCCCTCTCTCACGTTATAGATTTGGCTTGCATCCTCCTCATTGTCTTGGCAAGATGAAAATTAAACAAGAATGTGTGTGCCCCAATTGGGAAAAGGATACATTCATTATTGTAGCTGAATGACATTGATTACAGCAATTAAGCCTTTTTTTTTTTTTTTTTTTTTTTAATTTGAAATAACATCTTTCATTCTCCGTGTCTGTGCTAACCCAGTGTTTTTTTCCTTTATTTTGGATATTGTCTTGAGGAAAAAGCCTTCTTTGATATTCAAATAACCTTATTCTCTGTTCAGATGAGTTGTGCATACAGTGTGTTGGAAAAAATGATGTTTTAAAAATGCACTCACTTTTTTAACCTCTTTCTCCTCACTTTCTTCTGATAGGCGAAAAATTAGGTACCTGTTGGAAATTATTAGCAGTCTTGCTTTATAAGCATTTTCTAGGTTCAGAAAGCCTTAGGAAAATGTCACATTCAGGTTACTTTAGAATATATTATCTGTGCTCCATTATTGGCTGTGGTTTCTGTCCAAGGTTAAATACTCTGAGCAGTTCTTGGTTTTACTAACAGGAGCTGCATTGTGTTACTCATGGGGGATTCTATATAAAGGAAACCACGTTTCCGTGATAAAAAACTGATTTCCTTTAGAATGTGCAGTTCACTAGGTGACAATTTTTAATGTGTTTTTAATAAACTGATTGTGGAAAGAAATAATTTTGCTTTATAGTGAATATTCCCCCTGGTGTGCTTCTTAAAATTGGGTTCTGGATTCAAGAACAAACTTGGGATAAGCAGACCAACACTGCTGTAGCCTGGCTATAAAATCTGTGTTTATGGCAGGACTTATTTATTTGAAAATACAAAATAAACAGGCATTTGGGTAATGATTGTGTTGCAATGCTGTAATGTAGGGGATCACCTATGCCACTCTTAAGCCATTCAGCACTATAAACCCCTACAGTTCTTTATGATGTTGTAGATTTCTCACCATAATTTTATTTTTGAAAGCATAATAAATCCTGATGAGCCAAAAGGTTTATCTTCTAGGTTTTTTTAGTATTATGTGATAACTTCAAGTGATTTAATAAGCTTTTTCCTCAGTGAGTCTTGAAATTCTTTTGTTACAACAACTTTTAAAAATTACTGATGTAAAATATGTTAAGTTTTATTGCTTAGAATAGCTGCAAGTTTTAAAATAATTATGAATCGCAGCATGCATTTTATCACATTGATAAGTTTGATGCAATTATCACATTGTATATGACTAGAGAATGGTTTCTGTTCCCTTATAATGCACAACTTGTCATTGAAATGTGTAAAACTTCCTCAATAAATAAATATGTATTCATGAAAAAATTTAATCTGTGTTACTCTAGAGCAGCAGAGACATGCTCAGTAGCTACATTCTTTTGACGTTCTTTTATAATGTTCCTCAGTGTACACTGGACAAATTAAACTGTCTCTGATTATTCTTCACTTGGGTTTAAAAAACAGAGTGGGAAAATACGTGAAGTGCAGGGAGTTTTGAGGGACCATTTAACTGCAGACCAGTGAGAAGTCACCAGTGATTAGTCCAGCTGTTAATAATAACACTGTTTAATATAATCTTCTGGAAGTAGTAAGGGAAGGCTTGATGTGCTAAATATCAGCACATTCCCACAATAACATCATCTCATTTAATTTATGCAGTTATTAGTTACTTTATTCATAAAAAAAAGGAGAAGGCATCACCATTTTTTCTGTTAATGATCTCAAGTGTCTTCTATTTCAGGAAAGAAATCCTATCTCCTTTATAAGCTAGAACTTCTAGTGTTTCCTTAATTAAGGAAATTAAATGTTAATTAAGCGTTCCTTTATTAAGATATTGATCATCTGCATTTGTGTGTTTGAATCTTTGCTTTGTTTTGGTATTTGAAAACCCAGACATCTTTTGCTGTGTTTCTTTCTTAGGAGTAGAGTCTGAAGACCTCATAGAAGAGTTGCTGTGTTGCCTCATCCAGCTCATTGCTGAAATTCCCCTCTTGAAGGTTGGCTTTTTTCCCAGCCTTCTTGTATAAACTGAGCATTTGAAAGAATAGAGAACATATAGTGATAGGGTTATAATGTTTAAATACTTGTATTTGAATGTTCCATGTGATGGAGCAGAGATAATGATAAGCTGCTGCCAGTGCCAGCCCTGAATATTCTGTTGGAAGAAGTACATGATGAACGTCTCACACCCAGTTCAAACCATCAACAGAAGTTATTCCATTTGTTTCAGGTACCCCTGTCAGCACACAGACAGTAACTGGTGGAAATGGTTGTGCTCATGGTACAGGGGAAGGTACAGTGGAGGTGTCACTTCAGCTCTGGGGTATGCAGTAAGGTGAAAACTAAAGTTCTTCTGCAGTTCTGTGGGGGTTTAAATTGCAACAATAAATCATACTGTGCTATTTAATACTGATTTCTAAAATTCCACTGAATTGATGTCTGAAGAAGGGACAAGAGAAATGAATAAGTGGAATGTTTCTGTAGATCTCCAGATTTGTTTACATGGCTTTTTTTTTCATGCATCTGTTGTATTTGAGAAATGTTGATTCCACGTCTTGTTGGGAAATGTGTCCTAAAACATACTTCAGTGTTTTATATAGGAGAGCGTGCTTTGTTCTTTGGGGAAAAAAGTATTATTTTGTGGAAGTTTTCTGATGAGTTTTGGCTTTCTTTCCCCTTATAAACTTCACTGAAGGTAGAGTGAGCAGTGTCTTTATTGTTAAATTGTATTGTAGTCTGTGTCTAAAATGTAGCGCCCCAAAGCTGAAGCGTGGCAGCTTTGGAGGGGTTTCGGATTGTCTGTTACAGTGTAGTACACAGCTCTGCTATCTTGTAGTTGGGACTGTTCTTTTGGCTAGAAAACTGACAAAGATGCAATGTTTTTTGAAACATTGCTGTCATTAAACGCAGCTCTGTCAATGTTAACAGGAGGGATTTGTGTGGGTAGAGTGTAATGAATTAGTGGTGTGATTCAGAGTGTCATTCCACAGAGCTTGTCAGGACTTCCTGGAACAGATACACGCTTTGTTTGGAACAAATTAGAGGAAGTACAAAGGGCTGAGAGGACTGTGATGTACGGGCAAGTTCATAAATCCTGCAGGGCTTTATTTTTCTTTCTTGGAAGTACCAGTGTGTGTGTGTGTAGTCCGGTATCCTTTATTCTGCCTTTCCAGCAGAAGAAAACATGCCGGCCTGGTTTGTTCCTCACCCACTTCAAAAGCTGAACCTGTCAGCATCTCTGTTTCTGTGTGAATGTGGTTGCTGCAAGTGGAAGCAGCTGCTGAAAGCACTTAGATTACTATAAAATCTAGTGCTAAAATGACTTATTTAAAAAGAAAATTATAAAGTCTGTCCATAATTTAATATTCAGCTATATCAAAAACTCACATTTGATAAGAGACAGATATGGAAGATTTTTGATTTGTAGTTGAGTTCTTTTTTAGCTAACATTCTTCTGAAACAGCATGTTGTCGATTGCTAATAAATAATAACACTTAAAAAAAAGTGTATTACTGTCTTGTTTATCACTAGAATATATTTAGCAACGTGATAATGCCTTAACTAATAATTTGTTTCCAAATCATAGAAAGGGAAATAGGTAGGGGAAAGCAGATATTGGAAAACTTGCATTCTGTAGTACACAGTCCAACTATGTTCTTCGTAAAGGTGTTATAAGGTATTACTTTATTAATTTTGTTCAACAGAGTGATCAGGATTGTTTTCATGGTGAGTTTACTGCTTGCTTACCTCCCTCTCCCTTGTCAGGTATCACTAGAGATTCTTTCCCTATTTTGTTTCAGGGGAGTAGTCCATTTCTGTCTTTAGCTGGAATGAATCAAGAGAACTGCAAGCCTAGTATGTGAATCTGGGGAAGGAAGAGATTGAGTGGAATACATGAAATATTCCAACATGTAATGATCTCTGTGTCAGAACTTAGATTAAAGATGAATTTTTGTTGTGACAGGCCATTAAATCTCCATGCTGGGCTGGTCTTTGAAGTGTCTTTCAGAATAGCAAAGATTTTGTTAGGAGCATTCAATAGCCTTAACACAGAGGATTGTGACAATTAGTGTGTCCCTTGGTTTCTGTAGATTTCTGTAGTTTTTTACAATGAGGATGGCAAAACACTGAAACAAGTTGCTCGAAGAGATGGTGGCTGCCCCTGCATCCCTGGCAGTGTCCAGGTTGGACAGGGCTGGGAGCAGCCTGGGACAGTGGGAGGTGTCCCTGCCATGGCAGGGGTGGCACTAGATGGGCTTTGAGGTCTCTTCTAACCCAAACAATTTTGGGATTTTAAATGTAACAAGTTTGGGATTGGCAGGTTCTGTTCACTTTGGGCTTAACTTCTCTGAATTCATGAAGGCTCCAGTCTTTTCCTGAGTATGGGCTGATTTCACTCACCTCTGAGCTTGCTCTAGTTACCAGCCTTGGCAGAATAAGCCATTTCTGCCTACAAAACAACCTACAGCATACTTGTAAATTGCAGGTGGACTGTCTTTCTCAAAATTAATAAGGAAAGTGTGGCATGTGGAAGAAGATAAATGTCAAATCTCTGTCCCTTATTATGAAACATAACTTTTTTTTTATATTGGGAAAGGCTTTCTGGGAGGCAGAGCATTTCTGGAAAAGTCTTAGTTTTTTACAGGGAATTTAAGAAAATCTTTCTCAAAGTTAGTTTGTTTTGGAAAAGGCAAATGTGTTTTAAGGCAGAAATAGGTTGCAATAGGGACTCTGGGACTCTGCAACATTGTGGTGCTGTGTCTGAGAGTTATTAAAAATATCTTGAATTACCTTTCTGAAAAACAGGCTTTGCTGCATTGTACAAAGAGCCAGGGATAAAGGTTTCAGGTTTAATTTTATAGAAAATACAGTTTTCAACAATTAGGCTTGTGCAAGTCCCTTATAACACTTGTGTTACCATATATTGATGTTTGATTTATGGTTCCCTTGTGTGTGCTATGGATACTCTGCTTTTTCTTTGGTTTTGCTAATGTTAGCACTCAAGAGCGTACACTAATGATTGGAACTGCATAGTCGGCAAAAAGATACAATGTTAGTATTTAATTGTCTGACTTCTATGTAGAAACTATTGCTAACATTTTGTTGCAGGATGGAGCTCCCAACGCTTTAAATTATAAAGGCTTCTTTCAGCAGCTTGTTAAGAGCTGGTATCCATAGCTGAACATCTGGTTGTTATCAGTGCATTTTCACTTCATTAAAAACTATAAATGCATGTGGAGGAAAAATGAAATACTGTGATCTAGTTACATCACTCCTAAGTAGCACCCTGTGGTGCCAGTACAAGTTACTTGATATTTCTTTTACATTCCCTTTTTTTTTTTTAGGGTGCAGTGTTAGTTGTTTGGAAATATAAATGTTGACAGTGTTTTGACTCATTTAGGGATGCTCGCTGCATTTTATGGGGGCTTAGAAGTCAAGTGTAAGGGGAAGAAAGGCAATATAGTTGATGATAAAGCTCTGCAAAATAACTGCAGTGTAGGAAAGGTGCTGTGTACAGATGATGAGAAATGTTTAGGATTTCTTTCTTGCCAGCTGTGAGCAGCAAAGAGGTTAAGAAATGTTTTCTGTTCTAGCTCAGGAGTGCCATATTTTAATTATTTTTGTTACTTTCAAAAGAATTAGGTCAGAATAGTGCTTTTTAAAAAGAGTCTATTCAAGGAATTTTTATCAAGATTGTAGTAGCTCCATTATTTGGAAAACTATGTGACTTTTGCATTTTTGGCAACTTTGTCTAGTCATCAAAGGCCAATTTCCATCTGTTGAAACAGAGATTGAAGGCAGCGAAAACATCCAAACTGAGAGAGATTTGTGTTGCTTCACTTTGAAGAGCCTCGAAGTTTAAGACTATTGTGCTCTGTGTAGGAGGGAGCTGATTCATATAAAGGGAGTTTTATTTGCTGCTGCACCTTGGCGTGGTGTATATATACATATTTATGTATTTGGAAGATTCTCCTAATCACTGGTATCCTTATTTCTAATGGCAGATGTGCAGTGTTTTAAGTGTGTAAAGATCCTGAGTAGGAGAACCTTTATCTGTATCACATATTCTTACTCTGTTCTAGTTTAGTTTTTATTTTAGGCTTAGTCCAGTATTTCTCAATGACCTCTCCGTTCACTACGTACACTTTATGACAAACTTCCTCACCTCAAAGCAAAGTATCAGAGGTCTGTACAGTTTTTCATGCATTATGCTGTGTATCATATTCCTAATAATCTGCTTTCTGATATGGTTTTCAGCCCTCTTTTCACAAAAGATAATGGGTACTGAAAACCCTCTTGTTGCAGGTATTTGGGTCTCAACAGCAAAGACATAGAGAAACTGTGGAGTGGGTCTGCCCTTCACATAGGCTGCATCACTGAAATGCAGAATGTGATTGCTGCAGTTGGGTTCTGTGTAGAACCCTGATGGTGTAATGTAGTTGTTTGATCGCCTGGGTCATCTCTTTCCTGAGGGTTGGAAGCTGCACCTGGATGTCTCTGCAGCTGTCCATTTTTATGGGAATTTGAGCTACTCTCTTGTGTTCTGTTGTTTGAAAAGTAATGTCTTTTAATTTGTTTTAGTGAATATTGTTAACCTGATGATGTGAAAAGTAAGTAGAGAATAATACAGCTTCTCTGTGCAATATTTAAAAGTCCAGAATTTCTTCTAGTATTTTTAATCTGTAGAGGGAAGAAAGAAATATCAGTGAGGTGAAAACATACACAGTCACATAGTCTCAGGTGATTTAGGAACAGGTCTGTGAAAAAAGACTGTTGAGTCCAGCTGCCATGTTAATCCTTCAAGCACCACCTTTAGAGTATTTCCCTATTGTTGATGCTGCCAGGGCTGGAGCCCCTCTGCTCTGGAGCCAGCCTGGCACAGCTGGGGCTGCTCCCCTGCACAAGAGAAGGCTCCAGGCACAGCTCAGAGCCCCTGCCAGGGCCTCAAGGGGCTCCAGCAGAGCTGCACAGGCCCTGGGGACAAGGCCTGCAGGGACAGGACACAGGGAATGGCTGCCAGTGCCAGAGGGCAGGCACAGATGGGATCTTGGGCAGCAATTGCTGTGTGTGAGGGTGGGCAGGGCTGGCACAGGGTGCCCAGAGCAGCTGTGGCTGCCCCTGCATCCCTGGCAGTGTCCAGGGCCGGGTTGGACAGGGCTTGGAGGTTTAATAGAAGTTGTCCCTGCCCATAGCAGGAGGGGAATGGAATGAATTTTAAGGTCTTTCCAACCCGAACCATTCTGGGATTTCTTTGTTTTCTCACCCTATTCTTCTCTCAGTTGAGAATACCCAGTGTGGGGGAGAGGCAGTACCAAATGTCAGAGATGCTTTCTACTTCCAGTTAGTGTTTGCTGAGTGCCCCCTTGGGACATCTCCAAATGTTTGGAGTCAGCTGTAATGAGTGTAGAGCATTATCAGCTGCCACAGTGCATATGTGCCATCAGTGTAAAATTAGGAGTGTTTCCAAGAGGAAAGATTATGTTCTCTTTGAGTTGTTGTACTTGTATCCCAAGACTGATGGCCAGATACTGTACTTGCTTTTCGGTTTTCAAAACTGATCCTATTCTCTGTGGTGACTCCTCTTTCACCTTTC
Source organism: Polioptila caerulea (assembly GCA_013397295.1). Lineage (NCBI taxonomy): Eukaryota > Metazoa > Chordata > Aves > Passeriformes > Certhiidae > Polioptila > Polioptila caerulea. The sequence continues at coordinate 7,982 of VYXF01005588.1, forward strand.
TGGTGGGCCCTCAGGAAGCAGGGAAATGAAACCTGGTTCCTGTATGATTTGAGACTTTTTGTATGAATCAGCCCTTTTGGCAACTCTCCTAAATTAGAAAATGGGTTACCTTTTAACCTTTTAATACTTGGAGTCGACAGCTCTGGCTGGGTGAAAGTTCAGGAAAATATTTGAACAGGGAGGGGGCTCGATCCAGGGGTGGGAGTTGAAATTTGGAGTTTGGTTTCTGACTGTTAAGGCTGTTTGCTCTATAGGTGTGAAATCATTTATGAGCTCTCAGCCTCTGTGTGCTGATATAGAAATAGCTGCATTTCACTGAGTAATTAAAGTGTTTGCAACAGCATGTGCCTTCAGAGTGTTAATTGGAGTTTGTAGCTGAGATTTTCCTCTATGGTGCCTCTGTGCTTCACCTTGGTTCCTCTGTCACAGACCTCTCTCTCACAGGCAGGGAACAAAGCTGAATGATTGGGAGCACAGAAAGCACTTGTGAGTGGTGCTTGGCCTTGGAGAGAAGCCAGCAGCAGCAGGATGGTGACACATAGGTGGATTGTTGCAGTTCTTGGTAGGTGATGCTGATAGGAGGTCATCCACATGGTTTTGAATGGATAAAGCAGATGCTAGGATACCAGGGAGCTGTGGTTTTAACAGGACCATAGTGCTTGTTCTATGTGGGGTGATTGCATCATTTGGAAACAGTATTTGGGCTAAGCTGGACAGGGCTTGGAGCGACCTGGTCTAGTGGAAGGTGTTCCTGTCTGTGTCAGGATGAGCTTTCTAAGCCCCTTCTGACACAAACCAGTCTAGGATTCAATTACTCTAATTTACAAGATTGCCACCAAAGTTAATAAATAAAATAAATCAACTAAAATGTATGTTCTTGGTGGAAGACCAGAAGAGAAAATATATCCTCTCCAGTCCATATCCTGGAAGAATTAGGTGCTGCACCAGTTTTTTCTAAAGCAGTACTACTGCATGTCTTGAATGCAGTGTTGCTTTAAAGCAGCACTGTGAGGGCTGTAGAGGTCCCAGAGGGGCCCAGGATCTCTGTTACCTACCTGACAAAGCAGGTTAAGATGGAACATGGTCTGACTTAGTAGAATTTATTTCCTGGAGGTTGTGGACTCCCCATCTCTGGCAGTGTCCCAGGCCAGGTTGGACAGGGCTTGGAGCATTGTGGAATAGTGGAAGGTGTCCCTGCCCATGTCAGGGAATGGGACTGGATGAGCTTCAAGGTGCCTCCCAACCCAAAACATTCTGTGATTCTAATTTTTGTCTTTTGATTTAATGAGTTGTTATCTAACAATTAGTATAAATCATACCATTCCTTCATTTAATTTGAAAGTTTTTATTGAAATGATCTGGCTTCATTTGCTTTTGGAAGGAATCCATTGATGTATCAGCTTGTCATTGAAATGTAGACGCCAAACACGTATTAAATACACACACACACACTTTTTGTGCTAGCATTCGGGAATCTTGCATTTTGGAGCTCCTCATTCTATGAAGAATCCATAATTTAAAATTATCTCAGACGTGATGTGTCTTTTCTTCAGAGAGTACGTGTTTATGTATAAGGTTTGTTGCCAGAAATCAGTTTTAGCTTGGGTGTCAGATGGGAGAACCTGGACCTGCTCCATCTGGTCCGAGGATGTCACTGTGTAGGAGGTGTGATACCAGGAGGACAGCTGCCTGGGATAAGAGGAGAGCCCAAAGGCAGGAGAGAAACAATTGCCATGAGTTCTGGACTTCAGTCTGTCTCAGATTCCTTCTGTGCGAAAGATACGTGTTTTGAGAGACTGACCTGTGGTATCTGCTAACTTGTCTACCTGATATGGAAATATATCTCCCTTTGGAAAGGAGAAAGATGAAAAAATTGAGAATAACTAATGAATACCCAGAAGAAGAGAAAGAAAAGACCTCTGCATGTTTTAGTACATTGCTTTATGAAGTCCATTTACGCAGGGCATGAGCTCTCTTTGTGGATTTTTAATTTGTTTTGTAAGACATTTGAGAAGGTAAAAAAAATGCCACAGAAGCTCAAAACAACATGCAATTATTCTGGCTTTCTGAAATAAGTAGCTAAATAATTTTGACATGTAATTGATACATGAGTTCATTATTTCTAGTTTCCTCCTTATCTGCAAGCAAACAGTTTTCAGGGGAAGTTGGAGATCAGCATAAATTCCATGTAAAGTCATTCTACATGACCGATAGCTTTGAATAAAAAAAAAAAAAAATCAAAACCAAGACCCCCTATTATACAGTCTCTCAGTATAAATAAACAATATGTTCTTTGAAGTTGAGAAAGGTTTCTGGTAGTTCTTGTGATCCTTTAGAAATGCCTGAGTTTCAGAAAACTGTATGTTTGACCCTTGGTCAAAAATAATTCTGCTCTGAGAAAATAATTCTGCTCTGAAGCTTTATCCTTGTGCTGATAAATAAAGGGTGACTGGACCTGAGGGGTTACCCCAGATATCAGGACACTGCTTGTGTTTATGTCAGAGCAGATTTAATTTGAACAGATTCTACAGGCTTGAGTGGAGTATTTATACAGTTAAATGTGCCCTGTCTGGGTTTTGAACTTAGAGAAAATGAGAATAACTTACTAAGTGGGACTGCTTTAATTTACCTTTCTGTTTTTCTTTCAGAGTTGTATAAGGATATTGAAAGCAGATTTTTTTCCTCACAAAATATACTTAATACAGTACAGTAATCTCTTAGTTTATTTTTTTTGTGCTGATTCTTATCAAAACAGACAATTATTTTGTAATGTTTCCTCAAATTTTCTATTCCACTTGTGTGGGTTATAATAAGAATAAATGAATGAATGATGGAAATGGAAAAAAAAGTACACTAGATCCCAAAATTTGTTTCTTCTCTGAATAGAGACCCAGTGCATGTTATAGTATGTTGTGAGATCATTACCCTTTTCATTCATCACCTTGGGGTAGGAGACATTGTTTTTGTATTCCCAGCCTTTGTCATAAGGATTAGTTTCTGAATGTTTTTCTTATAATATCAAAAAATACTTTCCCAAACTGTTGTTTTCATATTGATAGAAAAACATTTCTTTGTTTTTTGTTTGTTTTTTTTTTCTGCTGATGGCTGAGCCTTTGATAATTGCTGTGCCCATCTATAAATCCCCTCTGGTTTGCTTGGGATGCGTGTGGGTGGCAGATTGCACAGCACCCCTGGTTTGGAGAGGGAGCAGGCACTGTTCCTAGTGCAGCCTTGCTCCTGGCTGAGATGGATTTGCAGTGGAACCAGATCAGAGGGTAACCTCTGGCCTGATCTAATTATCAGCATTTACACTGGCGAACTTCCTCAGGAGTGGGCAAAAAGTCAGGTAACTTGCAGAGAGTAAAACTAATTCAAAAGGACGTCATGATTTTCAGGAAAATGTTACTTAGGCAGTATGTCCTTTCCCAGCCCGTAGCTTCAGATGTTTGGGGTTCAAATACTCAAATGAGGCGAGAGAAAATAAAAAACAGTGAGTTTGCACAACCTTCACTTTTAAAAACATTTTTGTATGAGAGGTGGTGCAGTTCTGTGGATTGTGATCCAGGAAATGGTGATTCCAGTTTTCTCTTGGCTTTGAGTGAATAATTGCACTCTGCAGAAACTCTTGCCTGGAGCTGCTGCAGAAGGGTTTTAGTTAAGCTGTCTGTGCATTGTGGTGCATGAAATTCTTCTTTTCACATTTCATGGTATTGCATGTTTTTTACAGCATATCTGGCAGCACGCTTGAGAATATTAAGCTATCTGATTGTGTTAAAAATTAGACTGATTTCTTCTAAATAAACTCCTGTGTATTTCAGTGAGGACCACACCAGCTCTGATTCTGAGACTAGTGAAAATCTTGTCTTTTCTGGGGTTAATTTGTTGTGCTTCAGGAGATTGCACTGTAGTTTTCAAGTCATCATTGTTTGAAAGAGCACTTAGTTTTATACTTACACCTGTTCTAACTGTTGGGAATAAAATTTTTGGAGGGTGACTGTGTAACAAAGAAAAATTTAGCACCCATGATTAAGCAACATCAATGCTGATTTGTTCTTTGGTATTTTGTTTGTTTGTTTTTTTTTTTAATCTTAAATAGAGGTACTATTAAATATTTGACAGATTTTGAATTTCCAGTAGGTCCCAGGTCAGGAATCCTTGGTAATTGTTGCAGGGAAACCGTTGTAACTTAGGGATACTGGATTGTGAAGCACTCTCTGGAAATTAAATAGTGACAGTGGGAGAAGCATTAAAAGGACTTGTGGTAACAGTAACAATACTTGATAACAATATTTCTGATGAACTGCAGGATGGTGCTGTTGTACCAAATGAAGTACCTCCTTTTGGAGGTCACAAAAATGCTCTTTGGTTGAAAATGAGAATGATGCTGGTTCATGTCCAAGCTAGTTCATTGTGTTTTAAAAGGTTTCTTGCAGACTGCAGTTTGTTACTGATTAAGGAGGCAAATGCCATTTTTCTCTCCCTTTTAAAAACAAGATTTGTAACAAAGTCATTATAGGCAGAGGTGGGAACTGAAAGCACAAGATATTTTTAATAGAGTGCCTGTCATCTGTTCTGCTGCACAGCCTTTCCTAATCAGCCTGAGCTAAATGAACTTTGCTGAACTGTCTGGTGTCTGTATTTAAGCATTGCAGCTCATTCTTTGTGATTATCTGTAATACCTTGAAGCTTTCTACTTCCCGTCACCTCAAAAATACCATTTAAAACTGAACAATGTATGTGGTATCCTGATACCCTGAGTATTTTGTACACTTGAGCTGGCACTTGTGTATTACATTCCTCTCACGGGGATCCAGTTTTCTTGGCACATGGAGCTCTGTTGGGTTAGATGGACATTCATTCCCTCACTTAGCATGGTGATTTTGCAACAATTTTGTATAACAGTACAAAAGACAGACTTCTGAGAGATAATTATTATTTTTAGGAGGAAGTACGGTCTATCAATTGCAACTTGAGTGCTATGAGCAATACCTCTTTCTACATTGCTTTGTCCTTTGGAGTATGAAAAAAGTGGTTAATTTCTAAGAAAAACAACCCGTTTTTGGTATTAAATGATTCTGGGTTTCTCGAATTTGTTGTTTACATGTTCCCAGTTGAAACTCCCTGTGCCACACAGGGTATGACTTCAGGTGAAGCTACCAAGTATTCTTGGAAATCAGCTTGTAAACAACTCAGTAGTTTAATCTCTTTAATTTCCCTTTATTCTGCAGAGACATTACATACAGCATTTCTTTGGAAGCCGTGACAACGCTCATTGTGTTCCTCTCCTGCCAATTATTCCACAAAGAGATTCTGCGAGAGAGCATCATTCACAGATACCTGATGCATGGTCGATGGTATGTCCTGCTCTGGGGCTGTCTAAGGGCAGAGCAAACGCTGCTGGTCGCTTCTGCAGCTTGTTTGTACCTGGAAACAGAAGGCAGCAAAATGTTACCTTGATAGAGAATTTGTTCTGCTCAAAAGAAAAGAGAACAGAAAAGCAAACATCTGTAAAAGCTCTTGGAGGGATTTCGGTGGAATTCTTACAGCCCAGACTTCAGTAAAACTAATTTGGAAGTAATTTCTATATTTTGAGGGTAGTTTAATTAACTTAAAACAGCATTTACTTTTCAGGGTGGTTTTTTTTCACAAGATTCAGCAGTGAGTCTTGTAGCACTGCAGCCTAGAGAACTCAGGTCCCTCAGAAATGCTGGAGCTTTCTTGCCATCCAGATAAGCAGCAGTGCTTGGAAAGGTGAAGACACGTGCTGTGCTGAGCTGAAGGGAGCACTTAGCCAGGGGTAAACTTGGTTGTGTGAGTAATACTACTTGTTCTGGCAAGTTGGTGGTGTTCAAGTGCTCTCATGGTGGCTTACATGCATTTTAGTCAGGCTCCCATTCATCCTCTTCCAACTTCAAGTTCCATGTGGCAGGTTTTTCATAAATGCATTTGTTCTCTGGTTTCCTGAAGTTTCTACTAGGTGCAAGAGACAGATAATGCCCTGATGTGCAGGGAATGGAGGGAGGCTTAGCTTGGAGCACAGGGCAGACTTCGGCCTGAAACAGCAGCAGGGTAGAGCCAGAGCCTCAGGATGTGTGGGGTGTCCTGGTGCTTCAATCTCAGGACTGAAGAAATTGAGAATTTGGGAGAAAATGGGGAATGTTTGGGGGAAGAGGTAGCATGTGGCCTAAGAGGTCTGATTTGGGAGTAGGAGGTGCCTGGCCGCAGGAGAGAGACATGGGAATTTGGTGTCTGGGAATCGAGGGCAATGTGAACAGTTGGAGGGGTACTGTTGTGACATCTCACCCCTAAGGAGAAGGAAGCACTCAGGATTTGTAGGTGTTTATGATTAGAAGGAATGACAAAAGCCAGAGGGTCTGCAAGGTTTTATTAGTAAATTATACACTTGGAATGGAAAACGGTGTGTTTGTCCCTGATATCCCAGTGTAAGCACATGGGGTTTGGATAAAGGTGGGGAGGGGCTGTAAAGGGAGAAAGAGAGGGACACACAGAGAGGGAGAGAATTGGATCAAAGAAGGGGAGAGAGAAAGGAAGGAAAAAAGAGAGAGATCACTAGTCCTGGCTCTGGTGTCGATCCAGCTGAAGGGATGTCCAAGACCCTGGGATTTGAGGGACACCTTTTAAGTCTTCCACAGCCTGGAGAGAAGTTTCTCACTTCTTGTGCCAGTCAGTTCTCGTTCACAGTCGGTTCTCTCAGGCTTTTCTGGAAGTGGGTTGGAGGCTTTGGGCTCTTGGATGGCCTTGTTCCCCCCTGCAGTCCCCGGCCCTTCTCAGCCCCGTCCCTGCGCCTGCCCTGAGCTGGGCTGTGCTTTTCTGCAGGAGCCACAACTGGGAGGTTTGTCCCAGAAATGCTGTCCTGCCTCCGGATGGCCCCTTCTCCAGCCACAGCCCGGCCTTTCCCTTGTGTGTTTTTACCAACAGTCCTTGTTTGTTATTCCCAAAAGTCCTGGGCTGGCTCCACACCACGCAGCTGTCGGTGTCTGGGACATGCACGTTAGCCCCTCACCTTCAGGGCTTCTACAGATGGTCAGAGGATCCACTCTAACAGGGCTCCTATCTTTTCAGCTCTAAATCAGATGGGAATGGGAGCCAGCTGTTTGCTTCCATGGAAATGCTACTCCATTTTGGAAATACTGTAACCTTTCAGTTAAACCCAGCAAATTCTACAGGCAGTTTTCATATTCGCTGATGCGAGGTTGGATGTTTCATTGGTCTTTGCAAATTCATAGAATTATGGAATCCTTTAGGTATGAAAAGGTGTTTAAGATTGGTTCTGAGCTGCACATAGAGAGAAAACTGTGAATGTGGAGAGGTGCTATTAGTCCCTGTTCTGTGTTACCAGAGCATGGAGTAAAAGCTGAAAAAATACAGTTTCTTTCTATTACATAAGTATTTTTCCAGTTACTGGAAGACACTGGAGGTGTCTTTTCCAGTGTCTTGAGGTAGGTGAATACAGTGATTCTACAAACTAAATGGTTTATTTAAAAGTAGTATTAAAAAAAAAAACCAAAAGGCAATTTTTATGATCCTGCTGTGGGAGATGCTCCTGCAGACCCCTGCTGTAGTCCAGGCAGCTTTGCTTGGTCAAGGCCTTGGTGTTCTTTCCAGTCTGGTCAGCACTGGTACAATTGCTGACTGTCTTTCATGCCAAACACCAGCCTTTGCACCCTGCCTGGACTTTTTTTGTGCCAATTTTTGTGAGTTGTGAGTCAACTAAAGTTTTTTTGTTTGTTTTTTTTTCTTTTTTTTTTCTTTCCAGTCTCCCATACACCAGCAGACTTGTGAAAACTTTGCTGTATAATTTCATTAGACAAGCGAGGAGCCCTCCTCCAGGGACCCACGTCTTTCAGCAGCAAACAGATGGAGGAGGACTGCTCTATGGAATTGCATCTGGGGTGGCAAGTGAGTCTGATTTTCTATAAATTGTACTTCAGACCATATGAGTATCGCCTTCTGTGTGCCCTCTCTTGCAGACACACCTGTAGCTCATTTCTTTTTGAGCAAGTGATACCAGTGTAGCAAATCCGTCCACAAGCCTGCATGGCCCATCTTGAGATGTGTTAGAATCTGAAGGAATTGTACCTGCAGGACAGCAGGTGGTAAAAGTATCACCTAGCCCCTGCTTTTTTTTACTGACACATTAAAAAACCCTCAGCCAACCAAGTAGTGCCCTGTTTGATGAATCACATACTTCAAGTTACTTAAAATGTAGCAATATGTGCACATTTTGTTCTTTGCAATTACTTGGTGGATGTGGTGACCTGCCCTGTGGCTCTGCTTGAGCAAAAGGTTGGGCTAGGTGGTCCCAAGAGGTCCCTCTCAGGGGGGCTCTTTGATGTAAGGGAGCAGCCTAGATAGGAATTTCTGTAGAAAATTTCTGTGCCTTTCCCAGTAAGGTGACTAATGTTTTTTCCTGATAAGTATGACTAGATTCTGACCTTCCCCAGACGGCTAGCTGTAGAGAAATACTGCCTGAAGAATAGCAAAGACTTGACGCCATTTGTTCTTCAGAAAAAGTTTTCTCATTTTTGTTATACCATATACTCTGTTTTGGTTGGTGGCTGCTCCCTTCCCCGCACCAGATGTGTTTTACTGGTATATAAAAATCCATCCTGGAGGTTTTTTTCTTTTCCACCGAATGAGAATAAAACATAATACAGTGCTAACAAGCAAAGGTAGATATTATTTTCTTTCCCCCCGATTAACTAGAGAACACTTTGCAAGTCACTTGCTGTTAAAACCGATACTATTTATTTAGCTCTTTTGTGAAATCAATTCGCTGGCAGCCTCCTGAGGGAATATTAAAGCTCAGGCCGCAAGGGGTGTGCCAGGATTTGCAGTCGGAGGCAGTGCCCGCGTCTCTCCTCACGGCGGCACTAAAACCGCACGGCTGCTGCCTCTGCGCCCCGGGCTACACCCTCCCGGCTCGGGCCCTCCGCGCACACCCAGCCCCTCGGTTCGCCATTCGCCTACACGCACGCCGCATCGATTAAATTGTTCCTTGCAGTGTTTTATTCGAGAGTCCCACCAGGTGTATTCTTTTCCTTCGTTTCAATTCCGGGGATAAATGGCTCTTAATGCGTTTTTTCTAAAGCGGTTTTCAGTGTCTGGTTTGTAGTTTTGCAGTTTTTACTGCGTATTTTGGTATGTGTTATAATCTTAATAATTGCTGTTATTTATGTTATTATTAGTTCTGATCTCTCTAGTGTCTTTCTGTCTCAGTGCTGCCACAGGCAAAACACTTCTTCCCTCTTCTGGTTACTTGACTGATTTGTAAATCCATCCATATTGTCACCAGTCCAGCCTCCCTCTGTAACACCTCTCACATGATATCCCCCATGGCTTTTTACTCGTTGTATATTAAGTTTCCATTTTTTAATGCAAACTCTTAAGATTTCAGCCTACATCTGTTCTTGTCTCTTCCTACACTCCCACCTCCTTCACTCCTCTTGAACCATTCCCTTAGCAACTACCTTGGCATACGCCTACACTTGTTTTCTTGCTTCTTTCATGAGTACCTGAAGTGCCATCTCTTAGCCTGGCAAATTAAGTGTCTTCATTTAAAGCTTTAAGAAGAGGAGCTTTTTTAAAGAGCTTTCTAATTTCCTGCCTGGGAAGAGGGAAAAAAGAAGTAACACATCCTGTTAAAAAACAGAAATGTTTTTTCTATCCATGCCTAGACAGTTGGCTGAGATTTTTTAAAAATTATTTACTTATATATGATATTGGACTGTAGGTGAAACGTGGACACGGTAGGATTGTAGAGTAAATGGCAATATTTGCCTGTCTTATCTCTGAATTAACTCTTATCAGATCAATACTTTGGTTATGTAGCCTCAGGTACATGGGTATAGCACAGCACAAATGAAGATGCAGCAACATGAGTTGATAGTCTGTTAGGGAACAAAAGTAAATTTTGAGCAATGGACAGCTGTGGAAAACTTTGATGTGATTTCTCTGTTATATTACTTCTTTGTTTTCTGTAATCTTTATGTGATAGAGATTGAATGAAGAATGGAAGAATTGAAAACTCACTTCTGTACTGCTCAGTGCCTTTTAAATACCACAGAATGCTTAAAGTAAGTTTACTGAAGTAGTCTAAATATAATCTCCTTAGAAGGAGATAGGAGCCTGGTTTTAAAAAAGTATTTTTAATACGAAATTTGGAAGCCTAAAATAATTAGTGTACTTGTTAATTATTTTACTTGATACCACAGTCATGATGGTGTATAATGTTATTCCTATTTTGTAGTCACTTGCACTGCAGCAGGAGATCAACAAACTCTTACAAGCACCATATTTTAGATCCACCCTCCTTTTCCTTCCTTGTGATTCAGCAGGAGTGATAATTATACACAATATGAGCAGAATTTTACCCTTTCCCACAGTTAACCTTCTCCTGCATCTCATCCTTCATAGCCTGTTTTTCTTCCTCTCATGAGCTTCCTTAACTCTGAAGCCACACAGCCAACATCCTCACACCAGTTACTTCTGGATTTGGCCTCTGACTGGATCCAAGTTACCTCTGTGCAAGGACCTTTTTCCATCCTGGATATAAAATACCTGGATTGGATTGTCCTGCCAATTCTGTTATGCTCCAATAATTAAAGAAACAATGGTGGTTTTCGAAGGAGGGGAAAAATAATGGTATTTATTTTTGTAACTTCATAAAGGAGATTTTTCTCTACTGAGTCAACTTTGCTTTGTCTTTGTGGTCTTTCAGTAGGTGTGCAAAGTAATTGTAAAGTGCTGCTAGATCTGGGGCAGTGTTGTGAAGCATAAATGACATTAATATGCATGGCAGTAGAGTTTAGATATTAGAAACTCATTTATTGGAAACCAAAAATTAATTATTCTTGATTCACAAACCACATTGAACCAACTTACCCTCAAACCCAAGTTTTTTTGTTGGCTCTAAGTTCCCTCTTCTTTTTTGTTTAGATTTATTAACATTTGCCAATTCATAGTCTACAGTCAACTAAGTTGAGACAACTTTTTGTGGGCAAGTAATTTTTTTTTAATTAGTCACTTTATTGGTTGCAAAATAAAATCCCTTTTAGAGTGAGGAACTGCCAGGCAGATGATGTGCTAAGACAGGGAAATGATAGTGCTACTCAAAACTATTGAAAATAAGTCTGTTTAAATATTTTCCTTTGAAATAGTTGATCCAGTTTATACTTTGCTGTTAAAAACAACTCCAGACACTAATGCATCTGGCAGAAGTAAGGAGTTAGTGCAACAGTGGGATCTAATTGACCTGGTTTGTGCTGTTAGGGTGTTTATAGATGTGAGGGTACAATGCTGTGTCTGTAAGGAACTAAAGCAGAGTCAGTAACCAGATTCAGCTTCGTTAATCACCTAAGTCATCATCATAACTAATCTGCCACACTCATGCACTGTTGTAGCATTAATAGAAACTGCAGGATTCAGATGCAGTCTGTAGTGGTCGGTGATGGCTTGTTTTCTCATGTCTGTATTCCTTAGTTGGAACTAGAGAAATATTCCTGGCCATTAATGACTTTATACCAGGCAAGTATATGCTTTACTCTGCATTATACTGTTCAGCATTAGGATACCTGAAGGTGTCAGACCTCTGTTGTACATTTGTGGTTTATATACACTATAGCTTATTCTTTTTTGGGG
>VYXF01005588.1:19804-79101 GCA_013397295.1 Polioptila caerulea
GGGGGGGGAGGGGGGGGGCTACTTTCTGTTTTATAGAAGCATTTACATGGTAATTCTTAACTTTACAAGAACACTGTTTATTAATATTTAGTGTTTTATGTTAATGTCTTTTTCCTCTTCAATTTTATGTAGCCTGATTTGTAAGATCTACATTAAAATATACCAAAGTTGAGAGACACAAGAAGGTACTAGCAACATGTCTGTTATTTCTTATGATTTCACCAACCTTTACTTCTGCTAACAAATGCTTCACTCTGCTTGCTTCTACCTTCCAGATCCTTTTCGTGATGTGTCACAGATCTGGTGTCTGTCTCTGGTGCTTAGTCAATGCTTAATTGCCTGTTCATACCCACCACAATGGAGATGTACATTTGATCTTTCTTTACCAGTTCTTTCTGTTCGTGTTCATTCTTGCTTACAGTCTGTAAGTGTCATCCTCTTGACGCTGTAACTGTGATATCTTCCCCTGTCTGAATGGGAAGATTGAGGTAGTTTCCAGGTCTTTAATCTTTCACTTAGTTCCCCTGATGATGTGCCTGACACAGAGCAAAGTGTGTGACTGCAGTTCAAGCACAGGTACTTTGAGAATAAATATTGAGTGTTCCTGGTTGTGTGGCTGTGGCAGGGGCAGTCTGCAGGAGCTGCAGAGCAAACTGGTGCCAGGGTGGCTTCATCGTGCCCAAAACCTGTGCTTGGCTGCTACAAGGACCACAGAAGCTGGTTTGAAGTCGGGTTGCTGCTGCCTGAGCAGTGCCTCAGTGTTACCTTTGAGAGTTCTCATGTTTTTATGACAAAAACTCACCTTCTACCTTAATCACATTAAAACAGAAATACATTTGTCTGATAGCAATCTCTGCAGGCCAGAGATTCACTGTCAAGTCTTAGACACTTCCTTTGACATACACTGTGTCATGTATGTTCTGTTTCTTGAAATCTAATTTATCTTTGTGTATTTGAATGATGTGAGAGTATGGAATGATTATACAGCAATAGCACTTCTGGTGACGTTTGGCCCCAGCTCCACCAAGTTCTTGGGACTTTGAATGAGAGAGATCTTGAACTAGAACAATTGTAGTATAATTAAGAAATAATGATGCTTCAATTCTGGAGCCCCTCTGCTCTGGAGCCAGCCTGGCACAGCTGGGGCTGCTCCCCTGCACAAGAGAAGGCTCCAGGCACAGCTCAGAGCCCCTGCCAGGGCCTCAAGGGGCTCCAGCAGAGCTGCACAGGCCCTGGGGACAAGGCCTGCAGGGACAGGACACAGGGAATGGCTGCCAGTGCCAGAGGGCAGGCACAGATGGGATCTTGGGCAGCAATTGCTGTGTGTGAGGGTGGGCAGGGCTGGCACAGGGTGCCCAGAGCAGCTGTGGCTGCCCCTGCATCCCTGGCAGTGTCCAGGGCCAGGCTGGACAGGGCTTGGAGCAGCCTGGGATGGTGGAAGATGTCCCTGCCCATGGCAGAGATTTGAAATAAGATGGTTTTTAAGGTCCCATTTCAACTCAAACCATCCTGAGATTCCATGAAATTCTTGATAAGTCCTATTATAGCTTCACCAACATTATTTTGATAGTACCACCATTAATCAGAACTAGCTGCACAGGTAGCATGGGCTTTGCTCTGTGAGCTCTGCTCTTTGTGCATACACTGGTGGTAGTGAGAGCAAAGCATTCTTTCCCAGAAGAGTGATCTATACTGTCATTTCCTGGGCTTGATAATTCTTAGAAATCTTCCATTGACTTTGAAGAGACTCATCAGTACCTGCAGTGAGGTGTCAGAGCATGGATCAGGCTCTGCTCTGTGGGACCCAGCAATGGCACCAGAGGAACTGATGGCCAGGAAGATCCACCTGACATGGGTCACTGTGCAGTGACTGAGCACTGAAACAGACGAAAGGGAGTGTGGAGTCTCCCTCCCTGGGGATACTCCAGGCCCATCTGGGCACAATCCATTGTCATTGCTGCAGGAGGGAGCTGGGACCGATGGTCCACTGTGGTCCCTTCCACCCTTAACCCATTCTGAGATTCTGTGAAAATGTACATTTTTCTTTTTTTTGGGGGGAGGCTGGGGACCCTTGTCTGCCACCACTCCACCCTTGTGACAGTGACAAAATTTTTCATACTTAACGTTGTGTGGGCTTACATGTTTCTAAAGTCTGTAAAGCCTGTTTTCTGTGATGTCTTCTGACACTGCCCAGGCTTGTGTTGTGCTCTGTAGCCTGTCAGCTGTTTGGAGCAGGGACCATCAGTGCACAGCACAGCGAGGCTGTGGTTCATGACTAGAGCTTCTGATTTCTGTGGTCATACAAACCCTAATTGTAACCATATGCTTCAGCTTGTTTACTGAGAGTGCAGCAGCAAGTTTCACGAGGTGTGTTGGTGATTTATCTCTCTGACATTTATCCTGATATTCCAAAACCTGAGCAGCTTCAAATAACCCATTATAAATGAGAAGAGAAAACCTATTGGCTCAAAAATGATTTTTCTTTAGTTCTTTAGGGGACATTGCTTGTTAAAGGAAACCAAGAAGCAAGCTGATGTATTGTAGCAAAGTTTTCAAAGTTGGTATTTTGCAAGGATTAGGGCTAGAAAAAAGGAATTTTGTATGCATGAAAAGGAGGTATTTCTTGCTTTCAAGTTCTTCTTATCTTTGGAGAATTATGGAAATCGAAGTTGAGATAGACTATATTAATAATTAGGGAATGTCAATAATCAGCTATGTAAAAAATTAAACTTGACCAACAAAACCAGTTATATTGGACTTTTTCTTAAATTTCAACTCGTGAATATTCACCTTATCATCCAGTGTCAACAAGAGTGCTCATTTCCCACCTAATCTTTATTTTAGCAATAAATATGGAAAAGGCTTTAAAAAGTCCCAGTATTTTTTCAGTTCATTTTTGACCCCATCTGAAATGACAAAGGTGTTTGACCATCCATACTGTCTAAGAAACAATCCAAAATCTGTGAGTTAAAGGTTCAACACCTTCTTCCTGTTGGCTGCTCTCCTTCTTGTACAGTGTTAACAGATACAGTGCTCAGGTGAGATCCCACCTGCAGAGCTGCCCCAGCCTGAACCTCCTGCCCTGGGCTGATCCCAGCGTGGGCAGCAGGGCAGGGGGGATCGTGCCCCTGTGCCCCTGTGCTCAGGTGAGACCCCACCTGCAGAGCTGCCCCAGCCCTGGCTCCAGCAGCACAAGGACGTGGAGCTGCTGCAGCCAGAGCAGAGGAGGCCACGGAGATGCTGCCAGGGCTGGAGCCCCTCTGCTCTGGAGCCAGCCTGGCACAGCTGGGGCTGCTCCCCTGCACAAGAGAAGGCTCCAGGCACAGCTCAGAGCCCCTGCCAGGGCCTCAAGGGGCTCCAGCAGAGCTGCACAGGCCCTGGGGACAAGGCCTGCAGGGACAGGACACAGGGAATGGCTGCCAGTGCCAGAGGGCAGGCACAGATGGGATCTTGGGCAGCAATTGCTGTGTGTGAGGGTGGGCAGGGCTGGCACAGGGTGCCCAGAGCAGCTGTGGCTGCCCCTGTATCCCTGGCAGTGTCCAGGGCCAGACTGGACAGGGCTGGGAGCAGCCTGGGACAGTGCGAGCTGTCCCTGCACATGGCAGGGGTGGCACTGGATGGGCTTTAAGGTCCTTCCAACCCAAACCATTCTAGGGTTCAATGATCTTGAACTTTTTGATGGTCCTCCTTCTGGATGGCAGATGGAGACTTTGTAGCATTAATGGCTCAAAAGATTGTGGTTTTTTTGCACTAGTTTGGGATGTTAAAATAACGCCTACAACTTACAACTCCATAAGGGATTTATTCTTCATAATTTTGAAACTGCTAAAACTAAACTGCTCAGGCTGTGGTGTTGAGCTGCATGATTTCTCATGAAAATAGTTGGATAGGTCAGGAAAAAGGGTGATCTGTTTGATTTCAGATGCACTGATGCCATGTTATGAGAGATTTAGACTTGATGTCTGATAATTGACAGGTGCCCTGGACAGATTGGAAAGTGAATGGATAGGTGAAACTGAGCTGCATTTCAAGTTGGGTTGAGGAACATTGATAAAGCACAACAAATTCTTTGGCTTTCTATTGTTCTTTCTTAAAAACTGTTTTTCAGGTCTGCTCCTGGATTAAATACATCTGAAGCTGCATTTGTTAATAAATTACATGTTACTGAATAACACATTAACTGTTTCCCCTTCATTGTCCTGCCAGATGTCTGTGCCATGTTTTGGAGTGGGAGTATTCAGACATCAGATCACTCATTTTAACCATTGTCCATGTTCAGCAGAGCAGGGGAGTTACATTGCCTGGCGTGTGAAACTCCTTTTAATAGTTAAATTTTGTGGTTTTATTGATTGGTCGTGTGTGTAAAGACTAAAGGAATGAAAAGGCAATGCTGTGCACTGCCTGTCTGGAGATATTGATTAGCTAGCTCCATTTTCTGGGTGTTCTGTTTTCTCCAGTAGGCTACTAGAGTACCAGTTCTGCAAAGCTGTCATGTTATTTTGCATTTTTCTCTAAGATTTTATATTTATTTTACTGTTGATACATTATAGATAAAACAAGGGTAGAGGAAAGGGTGTCTGCGTGCTTTCCATTTAGTTCCCTTTCACCTTTAGCTTCCTGCTCCTTCCTTGAAATAAAGTATGATAGATTTTTTTTTTTTAGTGCATCTGCAAGGAAAATCTGTATGTTAACCCATTCCCCAAACAACTCCTGAAGTCTGGTATACCTTTTGACATGTACAAGGTGAAAGAGAAGTTTATTTATATGATATGAAATGTGTTCAGCATGGAATGGACTCGTGATAGGAGTGGCTTATTTTAGATGTGGAAGTTCTGTGTCACGATCAAATTAGTTCAAGTTCTGAAACAGTTTTAATTGCCTTTCAATATTTTTGTCAGGGGAGAAGCCTTAATTTGTGATGTTGGTCTACTCAACTATAATGCTTAAGTATAAAGAGTAGTTTACTTAAGGAGCCTGAGGATGAACTCTTATTTCATAATAGTACTTATGAGACAAGAATATTCCTTGCAGAAAGTGATATCTGTCTTGCCAGTGCTAAGCACCTCTCCAGAAGGAGGTGGGTAATTAACTGCCTCCGTAAACAAGTCATTAATGCAAGTAGGAATTGTCATTCTGGCTTTTGAATATGCATGGTGCAAAGGAATGCTGTGCTTTTAGGAGATGACTGTGGTAGGTTTTGCTGGATCGCTGAGGGAAATGAAGGAAAGCAAAAGTGTGTTGTGAAGGCAAAACTTTGAACAGCACCAAAACTCAGAATCAGATGAATGCTTGACTCTCTTTTCTTTGTAGTGAAAATACTTGTGTGCATTTCTGTGTACATTTGGAGTTCGACGTCGCAGTCTTGCAGATCTGTACAGAAGCTTTGCTCCTTGACTCAGATCATAAACTACTTTTATTTTCCTAAGCATCCTTGTTTTAAATTCAGCTGTTTGCATTTTTTTATTGTGGTTGGTATGCAAAGAATAAATTGAATTTGCGCAATGTGAGACAGAAATATTTTGAAGGATAAGAGAAGTCCCATCCTTGGAAGTGTTCAAGGCCAGGCTGGACAGGGCTTGGAGCAGCCTGATCTGGTCGAAGGTGTCCCTGCCCGTGGCAGGGGGCTGAAATGAGAGGAGCTTTAAGGTCTTTTCCAGCCCAAACCATTCTGTGATAAGAGGAAATACTGTGTGAAAATCTTGACTATAATTAATTTTGTAATTTTGGGTTACTACAACCTTACTGGAGCCATACAGCCATCTGGATGTGGCTCAGAGTATGTTTTCCCTTGAGCCTTGTTAAATATGTTCTTAAGAGTGCAAACTTGCATATATTACCTGTATGGACTGAAGTGTTTGAATTTGAGGGTTGGTATCACAAATAATTTCATTTTGACATCTATAGTTTCTAATGAATAATTTTTGTTCAAGAGGGCAAAATTTTCTACTCCCATGCATAAAAAACTTGGAAGTCTTTCCACCTTTCTTTTATTTCTGTGGATTATAGTTGTACTTCCTTGTTTTTGTAGACCCACGGAGGAGCTAAGCTCTGCACAGAATGATCTAAGATTTAATGAGGCCTTTGACTAAAATCTTTGTCTTAAACCAACAAAGACAAACCCTTAATGCGATTATACCATCGTTATTTTTTACTTAATGTTCTAGAAGACCCAGTGGTAATTGAATGTGTTCTGCCAAACTGTAGTTTCCAACACAAGTATAAGATTTTTACATAACCTGATAAATGGCTATTTTTCCTTTTGAATAAACCATCAAAAACTTTTTCCGTCTTTCTGCGAAAGACTTCCCAGCCAAAGCAGAGCAAAGCCAAACAGATCATGTGCTTAGCAGTGTATTAGTAGAAACTATTTTCACAGTTGCAGATTTAAGTTTTATTTCCTTGTCCTGAGGCCAGTTACTATTGTTGAGTAATTTGGTACTTTCGTGATTGAGGTTTAAGTTATTGGTATGTGGTAGTTGTAGCACTGAGTATGAACATTCATTTTTGTGACAGTTGGGGTTGTTTGTCAATTCTTCTCTTCTGAGCGAGTGGCATTTTCCAGAGTGACTCACTTTGGGGAAAGAAAAATACTATTAACAAGAAAAGAATGTGGCACCTAGGAATAGACATCCTGGTTGAAAAGAATGGATTTCCATTTTTGAAAAATAAATTTCTGCATTACATGGAAATACAGTTAGTATTCTTATAGGAAAGTGTGAATTTTTGCTTGCTTCCAAGTAATTAGATTTTTATTTGGAATTTGAATTTACCTGAAGCCCAGAGCTGTGCTGCTGCCAAGCTCTGTCAGTTGTTGTCTGTGTGATGGTGACTGTCACAGGTGAGGGGACGTGGCTCAAACTGAAGTGACATGCTTTTGTGCAGGCTGTCTGGGTGAAGGGCTGGGGCAAGAGGGAGGAAATGTTACCAGCACCATAGCTGGAATGCAACTTTATTAATTTTATCTTACGTCAAATACTGGAGTTTAATAAAACTAAACATGTAAACTTAAGTGCTGTGTAAAGTAAAGGGAAGGACTATAAAAATGAGAAGCTGGAGAGGCAGGCCACAGAAGCAAATTCCTTATAGCCTGAGTGTTCCACATTTTCTCCTGGCCCTTTCCATCTTCAGTTTCTGTCCTGTAACACAAAGAATTGGGGTGGTGAGGAGCTGGGAAGGTGGGATAGCTGCAGGTGGGGGGATGGCTCTTGACATCTCTAACCCAGGTATGGCTTGGCTGGCTGGCATGAAGGCTGTAGCTTATATGTAAATGGCTGTTGTGATGGAAACCCATTCCTGGTGTGATTATATATCCAAGAGTGAATGGTAAAAATCTTCCTTTGTTAGACTATTGTTAGGGGCTTGCTTATGCCAAATGCAGAGCAAGTTGGTCTGATAGGCTCTTGCACATTATTTTTATTTAGCATGTTAAGCAAATGCTTTCATATTTGGCCTTTCTAGATCTCTAGATAGTATTTATTCCAGTATTTGTGCCAAGCACTGCTGTCTTTCCCCCTTAATTTTTGAGCATTTTGTGAGGTTTTAGGTAGACTATTGCTGGTAGAAATGCTGCAGTACAACGGACAGATTTTCCTTGGCTGGGATCCAAACCCTGTATTCCTTTTGTGGATATTAATAATGACAGAGTTGAGACCTTGTCACTCCTGTGCTGAATTGGGTAGGTAATAAATTTAAAACTAGGTTTCATAAGAGAATTGTGGTCAGGAACAGGATAATATTCTCTGTCTAAATGAAAAATTTCAGAATTAGTCTGACTCTGGAATAATTCATTGTATTTGTTAAAAGACTGGATTTCTTAGCATTCCAGCTAGTATTTTGGATTGTTGTTCAGCAGTATAAGACTCTGTAGCTGATAGATACATAGGCCTGTACTCTCAGCCTGAACTGAGAGTTTTTACTTTCCTATTGGTCTTAATTCACACAGAACATGTCAGGAGGGTGGTATGAGCTCATCTTCAAGGTCCCTTCTAACCCAAGCCATTCTGTGATGTCTGTCATACAACTAGGTTTGAACCTTTGGGGAAAGGTGGATTTACAGATTGATTTAAGCCTTTAGAACAAACTAGTTTTCAGCAGATCTGAATTAGGGCTTAAATGAACTGGGACTTTGGAGGCAAGAAATAGCTCTTTCACAACTAGGTCTTACTATACCAGCCCTGTAAGAGCTGCCTGAATACATTGCTTTGTGTAGTGAGATTCAAAAGAAGTGGGGAGAAGGTTAGCCAGTAGAATAAAGGAGAAGTGAATAATTTGTTGAGAACCATCTTCATTGTTCTTTTTCTCTCTGTTCTCAAGGAAGATCCTGTTTTGCAGTTATCAGGCTTGCAAACTCTTAAACACAAATTTTACTAGGGGCTGCACTTTTTCTAAGTGCACAAGCTGGTCTTACATTACTCTCAGAATACTTCTGAAGGTTTTGTGTAAACATATCAGAATCTGTACCATTCTTTAGAAAGAGAGCAAATCCCCAGGACTGTCATCAATCATAAAATCACAGAATCATGGAGTAGTTTGTTGGAAGGATCCTTAAAGTGCCACCTCTGCCATGGCAGGGACACCTCCCCCTGTCCCAGGCTGCTCCCAGCCCTGTCCAGCCTGGCCCTGGGCACTGCCAGGGATGCAGGGGCAGCCACAGCTGCTCTGGGCACCCTGTGCCAGCCCTGCCCACCCTCACAGGCCAGAATTTCCTCCTAAGAGTTCCTAGAGAGTTATTCTGTAGATGATGATGGCAGATTGTGTGGTAAAAAAGCATTCATGCGCCTCTGTGGTATATGTGTGGTAAAGGATATGCATTTATAGCTTTGCAGTGTGTGGTTCTGGGGTCTGGTTATGCAGAGACATTGTGTGCTTGTGCAGAGTCCCAGTAGCTTCAGAGGAAATCTTGAGATTAAACCCTAAACTTTCAACCTGTTAGTTTTAGCAGTGGTACGAAGTGCTCCAAGGAAAGATCTTCTTGATCGTGCTCTGAATTCATAGTGATGGAGGGGAACATTTAATTTTTCCTAGAGTACTGGGTGAACTGTGTTGGGTTTTTTACAGAGTTTATGCTGAAAACAATCAGAAAACCACAGTTAGAAAAAAGAGCATAGTTAAAATACTTAATCATTTGAAGGAGAAAGATGGTGCAACATTCCAGATGCAAACCAGGTATGTCAGTGGTACAGCACACGCAGGGCACACTGATATCTGGTGGGAATGTTGAAATACAATGTCCCCAGCCACTTCCAGTCCTGAGGAAATACATGGCATCTTTCAGATGAAAGAGCTAAAACCTTAAGATGTGATTTTAGAATTTCTTCATATCTAGTTATTTAAATAGCACTATGAAGAATTGTCATTTCCACGGTCAGCAGCAAACACTTGGGTCTTTTGTGGTAAGTGATGTTTCACAGAAAAGTGTGGCAAGAGGAACAAAATAAGTCAAAAGAAAGGAGTTCTACTCAACAGAGAACTGAATTATTTTCAGAATATAATGTTTGGAACTACACTGGATTTCTGTAGTGCCAGGGCAAGCCAGATATGATATTCATGAGAAATTACCTATACAGGAAACTTGCATTAGAACCTCTGAAATTATAAAAGAACTATATGCTATAAAAGCATGTCTGGAAAATAAAATAGTAATTGTCCATTTTAAAAATGAGTTTAACAATAAATTGCATTAAAGGTACTTGCTAGGATATATTAGTAAACTTCATGATCTTGGTGATGGTGGCAGTCAGGCACAGCAGCTTGAATGCCTGTAACAGCTCTGATTGACAGAATTTACATCATACCTCTGGGTCCTAGTGGCTAGTCCAAAAATGATTTGTGTAACTGCATGTTTCTAACCAGAAACACCACCTGTACTGTGTAATGGAATAAAGATTCCTTTGAGTTGGAAAGGCTCTCCTTGGAGAAAAAGTAGTTGTAAATCTGTAAGTGCACTGCTGAAAACACATGTATTCTCTTCATCCAGAAGATTTTCTCGGAAGCCTTATGTCCTAGTATGGAATATATACTAAATTCTAGCAGGAGGGCTTGTTCCCAAACATCCATTCTAAATAGCTGATCAGTGGAACAGCTGCCTACAAGTCTTAACACCTGCAGTGTCCTGGAGGAAAAAGTAAAAATAAAAATTCCCCTTCCTTGTAATTGGTCGATTGGCCTGTGCTCTCAGTCAGATAGATGGAAATTTCAAGTGTCTTGAACAATGATTTTGGACTTCTTGGTATTAGTATGTGGTTGAAGTTGTGTAGGCTCGTTGGCCAAGAGACCCTTTGGGCACTGGGAATGAAGCAAAGGCACTCCTTGTCCTGCTGAACTCAGTGCTGCTTCTCCACATCACAATCTGGACAGCAAGACATGGACACACAGCATTTTGTCACAACATTTGTGGCTGACTTCAAAGCTTTTCAGACACTTGTCCAGTCTTGCCACAAAGTTCTGTCTTCACTGAGGAGTCTAATTTGGTGGAAATTCTGGATGTTGGAAATAAGTTCTGTCCTCAAAAGCTGTTAATTTTCTGGGAAGAGAAACAAAATGTCTGGTCTTCATGGTGAGCTACTCTGAGTGTTAGTTATGTGGCTGCCCCCCTCTGGAAGTGTCCAAAGGCAGGTTGGACAGGGCTTGGAGCAATCTGGTCCAGGTGCAGGTGTCCCTGCCCATGGCAGGGGTGGAACTGGGTGATCCTGAAGGTTCCTTCCAGTTCACACCATTCTGTGATTCTATCTGTATCCCTATAGAGGAAAACAACTTTTTTTGTAAGTTTCCTCAATGATACAATCATTTAGTCTCAAGAAAAATGAACAGTAACAAATTTTTGGTTGGACTTGGCCTTAGAGATCTTTCCAACCGTAGTGATTTGATGATCTGTGAAATCTGGAGCAGATTTTTAAGTTAAAAAGCCCACCTTTTGAAGCAGAATCCTTAAAAGAATAATGGCAAGTCTAAGACTGTACCAAGCAGACACCTTCCCTTTTTTTACTAAATAGAGGACTTCATTGCTACTAAGTCTGACCTTACTCATTCTCCATGAACTTTCCTGTTGCCAAACATTTTGTAAAATGAATCAGATGACTGTGATGAGAAGGCTTTTGGGATGACCTCAACCTCTTTAAATTGTCTTGTGACCAAGAAGTGAGAGGTTGCAAGGTGTTCTTCCACTGGCTTTTCCAGAAGCAGCATTGGTCTTCCAAGGTTTCTCTCAAACAGCGTCTGGAGCATCTGCTCCCAAAATCAAATGGAAGATCTTGTAACACAACAACTTCTAGTGGCAGGTCTCCTGTTTCAGCCAATCTCAGGAATAGTGTGGTGATTGTCGAGTGGAGTTTGCCAGCATGCTTAAAGATAATTTGACTTTCCTATGGAGAAATCCTCACTGATTTCAGGCTTTTTCCCCCTCCTTGACTTCCTCTCCTGTTTTTCAGTTCGGGGATTTTGTGTGCTGTCTTTTCTGTCAAAAGTTAAATTCGGGATTTGCTGCACAACATCACCCTCAAGGTGGTGTTTGTTGTTTCTTGGTGCAAGCAGCCTGGGAGATGGGCAGAAGCTATAGAGCCTCTGATTGTTGTCACTATTGTTTTTGAACAGCAATCACATGTAATCTAGGTTAGAGAACTGCTTGTTATGTAAAGGCTTTATGCAATTGGAAGTGCAGCATTTTACATTTTTGCAATTAAGAGAGTTGTCCTGAAATAGTCTTAGCCTAGATGGAAAATGTGCTCATTAGCCATGTTCCTATTCTTGCCCAATGTTCTGTTTAATTTTTCTACAACCTTTTTAACATGCTGTGGCTGCTGTCAGTGCATTTTTTGTTATAATTGCTGTATTGGTTCAAATTGCTTATTAATGAAGATTTATACAAATTTTTCTTTTTCTGAGATATATTTGCCTTCCCTATCCCAAGTTCGGAAACACTCTGAAGCTTTGCAAAAGTTGTACTGTTTCCCAAACAAACAATTTTAAACTGCTGTAGCAGTCACAAAACAAAGTCCTGGTGACAGCACTCGGTAGAGCAGAGTGATTTAATTGCAGCATTAAAATGAACAAATGCAGGGAAAGCTATTGTGTGTGGCTGGCCTGGGTGTGTTTGCCATTTATGCTGGTGCTGCTTTATGAATAGAAAATACATGAGGTTTAATCTGGGGTCTCATGGGGCTGTGGAATTTTACTGTATCAGTGCATCAAGTGATATGAAGAAAAAAAGTAGTAAACTGTTACTCTTGTCTCTTCCCCTGTGGTTTTCCTGTTCCCTTGGTGCACTCTGTTGACTTAAAAAAGTTTTTCAGAACTGAAGGTAAACTTGCTTTGAACAATGTATATAGAATAAAATATAATATAATATTTTCCAAAGTAGTCAACTAAAATGCTTTAAATGTAATCCTATGTAGCTTGTCTAGTCAGGATAATGATTTGTCATATAATATGTAGCTACTTGGGGAATTTTTTGTCCTTGCTAAATAGAAAAGGTTTATCTTTGCCATTTGGCTTCTTAGTATTTTCACTGGAAGAAGAAAAAATAACCTTATGAGCTTTTGCAGTTTGTGTATTGGAAAATAATGTGTTCTCAATCACTCTTACAGTGTTTCTCTTCCTGTCTTTTTAATAGAATCTTTTTTTCCCTTCTGTGTTTTGCACTCTCTCTCCCCACCACAGCCACCACCAGTCTGCTGAAACTCATGGCATGCTCAAATATTTGGAGTAATTTTTTAAGTCATTCCAGCATCCTATTGGTATGTCAAGAACTGACATATTTGCAAATTGCAGAAGTCAGTTTTTAAATGATAGAAGTTAGCTTCGGCATGTATGTAGAGTTCTCCAGTTAATTAATTTTAAATTAGATTTTCACTGTGGTTTGGCACATACTTGAAACAAGCACAATGCAATCGCTAAAGATGGAAAATAAGTACTAAATAATAATTTCACCTTATGTACAAATCAATCCCTTTGTCTTGTCACTTTTCCTGCCTTAGGAGGCATGCTTTGAAAAGAAGTAAAGACTGTATAAATTAAAATGTGTAGTTCTGTCTGGTTAATATGGGTATTGTTTGGACAGAATTCTTCATGGAGCGTGGTGTCCGTAGTGGAGCCGTCATTGTGTCCTTCCACAAGCATAGGAAGGGATTTTATAATTTGATAGGAAGCCAGATTCTTTCAACTAGAATTAAAAGTGGTCCACGATCCATCAATTGCAATCATGTGTGTATGTGGGGGAGTCTTATCATTAAACTCTTAGTCTGTGTGAGAGGGGTGGGAGGAAATAAAAGCTTGGAATGGAGTAGTTGATATAGTACATTTTCTTTTTCCAATTAGTTCTAAATGTATTTAGGAGTTCTTTAATTCGTGCTTTCTTCAAACAAATCGATGCTGTGTTTGCTTAAAATTATATTAATTAGGCAGTATCTTATTTTGTTCTGTTTTTTTCTTTTGGGCTTGTTTCAAATGATAATTAATAACTAGTTAACAAAGTCCATAGATGCTGCTTGGATGTGTAAGGCATGTTTACTCAAATTCATGCTGATTTTAGATGTTTGAGTTAGTACTGGAGCTTTTACTGCTGTAAATACATTGGAATATTTCTTAATGTGGAGTCAGGTGTTTCTGTAACTGCTGATGCTTTTTTTAATTACTTAAACTTGAGCAAGAGAAGTTTGCCCTACCTGCAGTTGTATCTGTGGTGAGGATTCTTAGGTATGAAATTTTCAGGGCTTGATATGGGTGTTGAGTCTTGTGGAACAATATAGAAACACTGTATTTCTTAAAAAATTCTGAATTTCCCCCTGAATCTAATCCTGATCCTTCATTTGAAGGCTGTTACTCCGAAGGCAGCCTCCTGTTGGGCCTATGATGTCTGATACTTGAGGGGAGGGGAAGATCCAGGTGTTTGGGGTCAGAGGGAATGACAAAAGTCAGAGGGTCCATGAAAGTTTAGGGAGATTTCTTAATGAATTACACTCTTGGCATGGAAATTGGTGTGTTTGTCCCTGTTCTTCCAGTACAAGCACATGGTGGTGGATTTTGGATAAAGGAGTGGAGGGGAAGGTTTGGGAAGGTTTGGGAAGGTTTGGGAAGAGAAGGGAAGGTTTGGGAAGGGAAGGTTTGGGAAGGGAAGGGAAGGTTTGGGAAGGGAAGGTTTGGGAAGGGAAGGTTTGGGAAGGGAAGGTTTGGGAAGGGAAGGTTTGGGAAGGGAAGGGAAGGGAAGGGAAGGGAAGGGAAGGGAAGGGAAGGGAAGGGAAGGGGGTTTGTCCCAGAAAAGTGCTGCTAGACTTCCTCCATATGGCCCCTTCTGCAGCCACATCCTTGTCTTTCTCATGCATGTTACCAACAACCCTTGGCTGTTGTTCCCAACAATGGATTTTGGTTCTTGGCTGGCTCCACAGCCATCCAGCTGTTGGTGTTTGGGACATACACGTTAGCCCCTCACCCTCTGGGCTTCTGCAGAGCCTTCAGCTGCTGGAGGGGACCTGTTGCCAAGGGAGGACACCACAGCAGTTGCTGCTTTCGCTGGTCATGCATCAGGTCTGTTGATGGAGTGTGCAGAAAGTGTTGGGAAATGCACCCAGAGCAGTTAATTTGCCAGAGCCTGACCTTCCCAGGGTGCTCCCTAAAGGCCTCCATGGCTTGTTGGCCTCTTTGAGGAGCTGTCAGATTGTTTGGAAAAGCTTTTACTGTTGATTTTTATACCTTTAGCAGGCTGTTCCCAAATTACTTTTGGCTCAACTCAGTCTGGTTTAGCATTGAACTTGCCAAAGCTTATATACCTTTTTTTTCCTGATTTGGAAAAGACTTAATCTTTTTACATTTAGTAGTCTCCTTTCTCTGCAGCTGAGTCATGGTACTTTTTTGTCAGTTCAGGGTCTCCAGCAGAGATATCCCCTCTAAGCCCTCTTGTGGTGACTAGAAGTTATCTTGTCACCACCTAGGAATTCAGAAACTGAACCTACTTTCTTACCTGTTTCTTAATCTTTAGGGTGAATGCCATCCTGAAATTCCTAACTAGGAAAATAAATTCCACTTTCATAAGAAATTTGGAAACTGGAAGAGTCCTCTGAATGTGTTATAGTTAAAGCACTTGAATTAGGAATTATGGACAAATCTGTGTGGGAGACTCGTGGGGGGTTTTGTTTTTAGGAAAAAAAATCAGATCATAGAATTGTAGAATCCTGTAAGGGCTTGGGTTGGAAGAGACCTTAAGAATAATTTGTTCCACCCTCCTGCCATGGGCAGGGACACCTTCTACTCGGCCAGGTTACTCAGAGCTCCATCCAGCCTAGTCTTGGACACTTCCAAGGATGGGGCAGTCACATCATGACCTTGGAACAAAGATTTTTTTTTCTTGTCTGCAAAAGAAAGAGAAGTAGATATATGGGAGGTTTCAGCAGAGTTTACTCTCAGCTGGAAGGTAAATCTGGATCAAATTAATTCTGCCAAGAGTGAGAGATGTTGTAGACACCACAGCATTTGACAGTTATTTGGTACTCACTAGTTCTGTGTGTGGATGTGTGTGTGTATAATAGAAAAACTATAAAATATGAATAAAATACAGACTATACAGAAAAATGTGAACATACTTACATTTAATAATAGAAATATATATGACCCAGTGTAATGTATCTATATATTCAGTGTATTTGTACAAAAATATACCATTTAGGTGTCAAAATACCTAGAGATATAAAAATGAAACGTATAAGTGACATATGAGAATAAATTGTTTCATAAATCTTGAACATATTATATCAATATGATGTTTAGTTAGGAGTCACACTGTGTGTGATAATATGTAAGATTCCCACTTAAACAATTTCAAGTGGTTTTATAAGATGTATATACAGCATATACAAATATGATGTGTAAATACATTAAAGCAAATGTGTATGTAGAAATGTAGATAATACAAAATATAAAAATATTCCTAGGAAAAATCTGTTTTGGCTTGCATAATTTCGAATTTGGCATGGGGTTTATCCATCTAGTTCAATGCTGGCTTCTAATTTCAGCCTCAATGGTTTGTATTTATTGAACTGCTTCTCTCAGCAATTGTCATTTGGAGAGGATCTGTCAAGCGAAGATCTGTCTTTTTATATATCTATATAATTATATCTGTATAATTGGATATGTTCTATATGTCTATATCATTAGCTAGTTGTATGTAAATACACAATGAGTGTGTAATCAGTCCCAGTGTGTATATAATCTGCTCTGGCTCTCTTCAGTGGGTCAGAGATCTCTTAGGAAATTGGGACATCAGCTCAGGAACAACGCACATTCAGGCCAAGGGCATCAGGATGTAAAGGCCCTTATTAAGTAGAAAATTCTCATTTTTACAGATAGGGGGAAAAGAGGAAATAACATGCTTGAAGCTTGGCTAAAATTACACAACCAGTTGACATTGCAGCTGGGAATAAAATTCCACTGTCCTGATCTTTATCCTTGTGTTTTAACTGCTGGGCCTTGCTTCAAGGTTAATAAAACATGCTGTTTGCATGTGATAATGTGCAAAAGATTCCCACTTACCAAACAATTTCAGGTGATTTTCTAAGATGTAAATACAGCACGCAGGTGTTTGTCATTGTCTTACCTTGCCAATGGTAATGGTTTTGCAAAAGGCCTGCTCACAAGGCCCTGCTGTCAGCCTGCGAAGCAGTGTGGTGGCATTTGTGATTTTCCATAAAGTTTACTGAGGAATTGTTTTGGGAATGTGGAGTGAATTTCATCCTGGAGGAGAGAAGGCTCCAGGCAGAGCTCAGAGCCCCTGCCAGGGCCTCAAGGGGCTCCAGCAGAGCTGCACAGGCCCTGGGGACAAGGCCTGCAGGGACAGCACACAGGGAATGGCTGCCAGTGCCAGAGGGCAGGCACAGATGGGATCTTGGGCAGCAATTGCTGTGTGTGAGGGTGGGCAGGGCTGGCACAGGGTGCCCAGAGCAGCTGTGGCTGCCCCTGCATCCCTGGCAGTGTCCAGGGCCAGGCTGGACAGGGCTGGGAGCAGCCTGGGACAGTGGGAGCTGTCCCTGCACATGGCAAGCAGGGGTTTGGAATGAGATGATTTTGAAGTTCCCTTTCCACCCAAATCATTGTGTGATTCTGTGAACGTTTGGGATAGCAGAAATGTTTTTTTTTGAAAAATACTACAATATTCAAATTATCTACTCATAACCTGGTAGCCTAAAAAGAATGCCTCTGCACGGGGGCAGCTGCTGCTGCTGGTGGCCTACAAAGCTTGTCTGCATCATAGGGCTGGCCTGGGGTACCTTGGGATTGCCAAGCAGCTTCCACACAAGAGAGATCTACATGCAAATCTGGAGGTGGTGGTACCAGGTGTCACCCTCGAGGGCAGTCGTGCTGCTGAAATTTGCTTTTTTAACTCCCAGATTGATTTCATACAGAATCAGAATTGCTTTGTATGTTACATTAAAAATTTATATTAACTCCTCTTTCTCAGGCACGGGCATTGCCCCATTGTAGGTGATGGCAGAGAGGCAGGCGTGGCTTGTCCTCACTGTTTCCTAACTGTGCTCCCAGAGAGCAAACTTCTTTTCCCTTTATGGCTTGGCACTATTGCAAAATGCCTAGGAACAGGAAAAGCCCGGAGGAATCCCTTGCCCTGTGGTAAAAACATTTTTGGGTACTGAAGATGAAATATTATGGAACTGAACTTGCGTGCTAGTGAAAAAATGTAGTGCCTCTAAATATATTCTTTCATATAAATGCAAATCTTTATGCAGTTCATTCCATAATTTGGCAAATCAGTATTTGGAATGAAATCTTTCTCAATACTATCTGTGTAGTTTTTGTCTTTAATAGTAAAGTTGATGAGCGTTAGCACATGTTTCTGTATAATTTCAATGTTAACTATCAGTTTTTGCTGGGAAAAAGTATGCAGGCAGAGTCAGTAATACTTAGTCAGCCTTTTTCTCCCCCCATGGTGTTCTGTTTCCATAGTCAGTAAGTTTGACACACCAAGACCTTTCCCTACAGCATCCCCTCCACGCTGGCCATGGACCCAAAGGAGCGGGGGTTCAGTCGGAGCTGGATCCGTAAGAGGGCTTCGGGCAGCGTTCCGTGAGCTGCAGCCCTGCTTTGCTGGTGTGGCTCCAGCCGCGGTGTCTGGTGACAGAAACGTGTTCCTGTCTGATGGAGCTGATGTCAGTGCCGAGAGCGGAGCCAAAGGGCAGGTGCTGACATAAAACAGCTCGTCAGCCTTGGCAGGAGCTCACGCCCCGCTCGCAGAGGGAGCAGGGACACTGGGTTCTTTCAGCTGAGGAGGCATTTTCTGCTAGTCAAGATAATGAAAAGTTTTGCCTGTGGCACGCTTGTTCTGGGGGTAGGACTTCATTCCTCAGCTCTGCTGCTTTCCTCAACGCTTCATCATTAAAACTGCCACTTTAATAATGTTCGTATGGCTGGAGCTGGTATTGATGCCTCAAGATAAGCTTATAGAGCACTTTCTGTAGTGGAATCCAATTTTCAATTGCTCATAATTTTTTTTCAGGTTTCAGTTGTTTGTGATGAAACTTTTCATGCTGAGTATCTTCCTTAGGCTCTTTTTTTTTAAAGATTTTTTTTTTTTTTTTTTTTTTTTTTTTTGGCACTGCTTTAATTGAAAACAGTTCTTCTGTTTCTGAGAATGAGGTTAGGGAAAAATGTTACTTAACCAACGCTGAATTCTTACATCAGTTTTATTGAGGAGTTTTAGAGCCTTCATGCCTTGGAACAGGCCCTTGAGATTTGGGAAGCCGGGCTTAGGGGAGGGAAGCTGTGGACAGAGATGTGCCATTTACAATCCCTCTTAAAGTTTACTAAATCTGGCCAAGTTACAAGGTCCCAAAACTTGCCGTTTGCATACATTGAGCAGAAACTTGTTGAAAAACTGGCAGCAAAATTGTCTGAATGCTGAGTTTTCATGAAGTGTGTTCCACAGAGTGTCGTGCCAGTGAGGCTTGGGATGCAGCACCCCTCGTGGGGTCCATGAGCCTGTTCCAGGATCCAGGGGGGACTTTCCCTGCTCCGTGCAGCTGCTGGTGGACCAGGTTTCAAGCAAGAGAATTAACACTTAAGAGTTTTCCTTGTCCTTGGAGTGGCAGGTAGTGTAGACACAAACAAAATGTTACTTCTTTAAGGGAAAATAGGGACATGCTGGGTTAAAAAATAATGTGCCCATTGCACTGCGGAGAGGTGACAGGGTCCAAGGAGTGTGAGCAGATCTCAGGAATGAGGGGAGCAGCCAGACCATTCCTAAACTGTGTAACTCCGAGTTTTTCAGCTGTGCTTATATTAGGAGTTTTATTTAATTGTTTTTTAATGCTCTCCTGAAGGCTGATAGAGAAGCTGGCAGGAATTGCTGCAGGTACCAGTGGTGAAGTTCTTCACAAGTATGGAGGGGTGAAACTTAGGTCTAGGAGGGAAGCAGCAGGTCTGTGCTGACTTTGCTGTGCCAGCTATTCCTTGTTCCTCTCCTACCTCAAGGAAGAGGTGAATTGAGTGCCTGCAGTCACAACAAGCCAACAGGAGCAGTGTACTAAATTCACTAACGGATGCAAAAATCTAGCTGCTCTGGAAAAGTCATTTCTTGGATGCCTTGACCTGCCTAGCAACTTTACAGGTCACTTCTTTCATTGATTGTTTGGATTTCTTCTTCCCCTTTCCCTATTATGTATGAGGATGAAGTTCTCCTGAGGGTCCTACATCAAAAGTATTAGTTAATATTTGTACTCTGATTAAAAATAACACTGCCAAGATGGTTATTTTGTAGCATGTTTCTGTGTTTATTTCTGCCTCATATTTTGCCTCATAGAGTCAGCATAAGATGTTACTGGAAGTTCCACAATTGATTGAATTATACACATTCACTGTGTTCCCTTGCATTCTGACAAGAACAATAAAATACCGTGATGGTATGCTGGGCAAAAGCCAGAGAAGTTTTCTATTAAAAAAAATACATTAAATAAATAATAATTTAAAAATGAAAACCTGAACAAAACACCTCCAAGGACTAACCTTCTTCCCCAAAATCCCACCAAAATAACCCAAACCAAAACAAGCCCCCAAACCCCACCATCCAGCAACTCCTTTTTAATGTCTCTATGTGAACTTGTTGTTGCTGTGAGGTTTGCTGTTCCCAGGTGAATAGATTGAGTCAGACAGTTCCTCTAAACTTAAATCCAGCACTGGGTGGATTTGCAGTTTTCCCCACATTTCTCATTCATTTTCCTCTCTCTCACTCTCTTCAAGCTTGCATTTAGTTTCCCGGGTTCCAAGTAGTCATAATACTGTGGTATTGTGCTCTTGTATAATACCATAAAACCTCTATTTATTTTTTCTTGAGATTGTGGTCACATTTGTAGCTTCAGTTATACTGGACAGTCTTCAAATGTGCAGCAGGAATATTGTTCCATCTCAGAAATTGTATCACTTGTGTCCAAAGGAGTTGAAATGGGTATTGCCAGCAACAGGCCAGGAATTGGGCTAATAAAAATGTAAAGATTCCTTGCTTAAGGTGTTTCCCTCCTATAGCTATTTTTAATATATTTCTAAAAGGGAATTAATGGTTTGTTAGAGTTATTCCCAGCCTTATTTGGCCTTTTGATTCAGAAGTATGTTATGTAATTTGCTTTACTTAATTCTTCAAGGTGTCTGTCTCTGGGCATGTCTACTACTCATACTCCAATTACATATAATAAAAGTGTCATCAGGGATTTCCAACTAACAAAGCTATCCCGTGCTTCAGCATCTCTGGGAGAGAAAGAGGGGTAGACCTCATCTGGAAATGTTGAATTTATCATAGACTCATGGAATCATCAAGTTTGGGAAAGACCTTGAAGATCATCAAGTCCAACTGTTAACAATATATATAGTTACCGGTAATATGATTGCACTGAGTTTACAGATATTGACTTAGTTTTTTAATGTTTTTCTGGTTTTTCAGATTAAATACTTTTTCAGGGATGTCTTTATACATTTCTGATTCCTCTGTGGTGCGAAAAGCTTTCATGAGGATGCAAGTTAGCAGCTGAGTTTCATGGTCTCGGGAGAAGTTTACTGTCTCCTTCTTTTGAAGTTCAAAACAAGAAGAGTAATAATAATGCAAGTTCCTGCCCGGAGGAAGGCTTGGATCATTTCAGATTTCACAGTAAAGATCTCCTGAGATCTAGTGACAAAAAGGAAGATGAATGGTTTAATATGAAATAAACACTCTTTTCGCAGTGAAATGAGGGATATGCTTATTTATCAACCTATGCAATTTAGTGTTTGCAATCTTTTTCAGTTACGTGACATTTGAAAGGTTGTGCAAAGTATTGGAGCTGGGATTAATTGCAGGAAGCAAACTGGAAAAGACTTTAAAAGAAAGGAAAGAAAAATGTGAGTATGTAATTTGGCTGGGCAACAAAGGAGACCTGACTCTGCCTTTTATTTAAGGGCTGTAAACACTGAACTGGGGCAGAAATGTTTTATGGTATTACATAGAACCACTTAAAGGAGTAAGTAGATGAAGCTGAACAAAGTAATGTTTAGCTGAATATTAGGAAAAAATCTTAACATTGAGGTTTATTAGATTATGGAACACGCTTCCCAAAGGATGTGGCTCAAGCTCCATTACTAGTCCCTTAAAATTAGACTGGATAGAATAACAAGCTGTACTGGAGGGAGCACTGTTGCATGGATAGGGGATGGACACAGTTACCTAATACATCTTTGCATTTCACTTGCTTCCATGATTCATTTCCTGAAAAGCTTCTTCCAGAATGTGTTCATGACATCACGGCCCCGGGCACCTCAGACTCATCAGTGCTTCTCTGGCTTTGGAGGGTTTATGTGGAGATTTCCTAGGCTGTCTTCCCCCCAGTGGCTCCTCCACCCCAGCCATTCCCTGTGGCTTTCCTGTCCTGCTGCAGCACTGGGAGCAGTGGGGACATCAAAAAAGCCTGGGATGAATTTGAAGTGTGTGGGTACACAGAGACATGAGCTCGGCTGTTCCTGGAGAGGCTGTGACCAGGAGTGGGGCAGGCAGGGAGCTGGTGTTGCAGAGCTTGGCTCCACAGAAACAACTACCTTCTGCTGTTCTTGGCAGGGAGGATGAAGTACTGGTCTCCTTTACAATAGTGTTATTAGGTGTGAAAACCCTCAAACAATTAAGTCATACTCAGTCATGTATTTCAATGAGCCAGTTGAAATCTATGAAATATAGTCCAGTTGTTCTGTTGCAGTGATTTGTTGAGAAGAAAATAACTTGGTTTTTAAATCACTTCTATAATTCTTTTTAACGTTTAAAGAAGTAATCTAAAACATGCACTTAATCTTTCTATAGCATTTCAGTCACTTTCCTGTAGTATTTAGGAATTAAATACTTAAAATATAGTAGTAAAGCAGCTGAAATATAACACAGCACCTGAAATAAAGCCATGGCAATCATCTGTGTATATTGTGTGACTTTGACCTTGCACTAAGGACTAAGTGGTAGTTCAATGGGATTTTAAGCCTGAATATGCAGTTCCAAGTGATCACACGTTTACTCTGATACACATCATGTGCCATTCCTGTGTTCCAGACAAGAAATAGAGTCAAGATGGACTGGTACATAGTTGTAGTTTCAAAATGCTTTTTTTAAATTTAGTGTCTCCCACGCACGAATTCTTGCTGCAGCCTGCTGATGACTTAGAGAGCAGCTAGCTTACCAGTATTTAAAATAAAAATTTGTTTTGCTAGACTGTGTGACATCCAGAAACTATTCATTTATAGCTGTTTGTAGAACTTCTCCTGTGTCTCGAGCTAGTTTGGGTTAATCTTGTTAGTCCAATGATGGCCAATGAAGACCATGAAAAATATTGCTGAAAATAAAAATTGTTTCTTTTGCCATTTATATTAACGTGCCAGGTGAAATGTTGCAAAAACCTATCTGTCCCTAAACCAAGACAGTATCATTTATGGGAACTTGTGTCAGTTGAAAAAGTTACTGCAATTAAAAAGTGACTGCAAACAAAAAGTTACTGTAGTATTTAGGACAGCCATTTTTGTGCTTCTGCGTTTTTACAATTTCCCTGCTTGAAAAGTCTACAGTCACCAGATTTACCTTTTCAGTCACAGGTTGTAGTTTGTGTGTATGTCAGTTGTTTATGCTACAGATGTTTAATGTTGCTCGAGGGCGGAATATTTAACATGCAGGTTCATAAACCATGTAAAAATGATTCCATATTTCCTATACTTCAGCTTTGCCAGTTTCTTTCTGTAATGAACCCTCCCAAATCTTCAGTGGGACTTCCCTTAAATTAATGTAGCTGCTGTTTTTATAGTCTTTTAAGCAAGTGTACCCTGGGTTCCTCACAATTTGCAGTTTAAGTTCCTTAACTAAACATCTGAGATGTTGAAGATATGCTTTATACAGTATAAAATGACCCTGATACAGCAGTTGCCTCACTGATCCCCCTTCATGATTCCATGGACCTCTTTTTCCTCTCCCATTCATTATCACATAACATCCCCGTGGCAACTTGAGAAATTGCTTGCATGGAAAAGTAATCGTAGGAAAGTATTTATGTATTTTTAGCTTTCTTCTAACACAATGTAGCAGCTGGAAACAAGGACAAGAGCCAGCACAACGTGAACTGCCAGCTCTCCATGGGCCACCAGAAAGTGTTCATCAGACCACAGTGTGAGAACTATTGAATTGACTTAAGAAATGTGACACACATAATAAGCGTTAAAAAAACAACACTCAAGTTCCCAGTGCTGCTGCTTGAGTGTAATAAGAATTAAACAGTAATTGTAATGTTTTTTAATAATACGTTATTTACTGGTTTTGGTGGAGGAACTACATGATGGTATCAATTAGATGCAATGAAAATCACTTTTGCTTTAATTCTTCATCATCTCTATTTAGTGATGCCTTGGATGCTGTTGCAGTGTTGGACAATCTTCTGGATGCTAAAAGTTTCAGAAATAGGAAAGCAGAATGTGGAGCTAGGACTTGGATGTATTACTAACCATAAGTTAGATCTGTTCTGTTTTGGGCTTTTTTCGTTCTGGTTGAGTTTTTTTTCTGATATTTAACACTGGCTTTGCCAACCTCTGTAGCTTCATCTATTTGTGTTCTTTCCACTTTTGCAACAAGGCAGCAGGATTGTTGTTTTGGATATGTCAGAATGACAGGGGGAGATCAAGAGACATTTTGAAGATCTTCATGTCTACTAAAACTCCTATTTTGTCCCATTCAGTCTCAAAAGCAGCTTGGGGCAGCACCTCAAGTTGGTGCCCTTGGCGAATAATTTCAGAAGTAATAAAAAACTCATTAGGAGGATGCTAAATATGTTTGAGAGGATGTGGGTTTGATGGGGAATGAGGGAGGGATCTGTCCTCTTACCAAGCTCCAGTGAGGAGAGACAGGATCAGACTCAAAAAGGCTTTGCCAGTATTAATTGCAATTTAATGCCTATATTTAAACGCAATGAAGGATGTTCAAAGGAGAGGTTGAAGTTCAGTGATTACTTTAATTGAATTTTTGAGCTACTATTAGATTAAAAAAAACCCCAAACAATACTAATTTCCTAGAAAGAAACTTGGAAATAAGTAACTCTAATTTCCTTGGCATTAATTTAATGCTCTGTCCAGCATGAGAAGTCAGAGAGTTTGTCTTCTGCGCCTTGACACTGAAGGTTGAAAGGTGAACAGTATGTTTTGCAGAAGAATTACAACTAGTTTAATAACTAATCCAAGAGAGCTCAGAAATCAATTATAGCTCACAGTCAGTTGATCTGCTGACTTAAAATAATGGTAGAGCGTGTTAGAAGTCGTTGGTTGGAAGTTGCAGTACTTTATATGAGTGTGATGAGTTTGTGGAGTACCTTCTGCACTCTTGGTTTCAAAATGTCTTCAAAGGCAAACTCTTAAATTCTTCTTATTCTTGTGAAACTATAAATAAGTGCGTTTAAACTTCTTCAAATTAGGTACAAACATGAACCTTATTTGTCTCTAATTGTGTAACAGTGACCAGGCATTAGGCTGAGATTTCTGCAGAGTTGTGTTTACATCAAATAATAGTCAGGTGAAAGAAAGTTCTACTTTGATGACTGTCATAACTTCATTTTGCCATTAAGTGTTGTTTCACAGACGGTCAAACTAGATTAAAGTCCTGGGTATGTTTTCATGGCTGTAAACTATGTTTCCAGCCATCTTACAGAAAATCTCAGCTTCTCCCTTGCAAAATAACATACTTTGCTCTTATGACCTGCTTTTATTGCTCTGTTTTACATAGAGTTGTATGAACAGGGAAAAAAAATTGTGTGGTGGCTGCTTTAGTGGAAGAGAAGGGCAAAAATGAATCTGTTGATTTGGTTTTAAAGGTAAAAGCAGTCAGTTCCTTATTAAAGTATTTGAGTATTTCCCAGAAATAATTGGCAGAGTTTTACAATTGTCCAGTTGACAAAACTTCTAGCGATGTGGTTCCATGTGGGACTGAGTCAGGAAATAAAATTCTATCAGTGAATCCCAGAGCTGGTCAGGCTGGAAGGGCCCACCGTGGAACATCTGACCCCACATCCCTGCTGCAGCAGGGCCATCCCAGAGCACAGGGCACAGGATTGTGTCCAGAGGGCTCTGGGATATCCACAGTGAGAGAGACTCCAGCCCTCTCTGGTCTCTGTTGAGGGCTGGGCACTACCCAGGTCAGAAGTTGTGTCTCCTGTGCAGGGGAATTGTTGGGTTCAGTCCCTGCCTGCTGCTCTGGTGCTTTTACTGGGCCTGGAGCAGAGCCTGGGCCCTGCTCTGCCCTCCCTGCACACAGGGACACTCAGGGACACACAGGGACACTCAGGGCTTCCCAGGGCTGAGGGCCCCTCTCAGCTGGGGCTCCAATCCAGGCTGAGCAGCCCCAGCTCCCTCAGCCTCTCCTGGGCATGGAGATGCTCCAGGCCCTTCAGTGTGGGTGTCACTCTCCACTGGGCCTGCTCCAGGAGCTCCATGGCCCTCTTGTGCTGGGGATCCCAGAGCTGGACACAGTTAGAAACAATGGACAGTATTAGAGGAATGCAGTTGAAAGTATTCTGCAGAAGACAGTAAACTATATAAATTAAATAAGTGATCCAAATACCTAAATGATTGTCTTGTTTTCAGCTCAGATAGAGTTGCAGTGCTGGGTAATGTTGATATCACCCTGATGTTTTAGTTGTTGTGAAGTCATGCTTATGCTGAATCAAGGACTTGTCACCTTCTCATAACTTCAGAAGGAATTCCTGGCTGCCAGGATGGGGAGGACGTGGCACAGATTTCCCGGAGCAGCTGTGGCTGCCCCATCCCTGACAGTGTTACAGACCAGGTTGGATGGGGTTGGAGCAACCTGTGGTAGTGGAAGGTGTCACAGCCCATGGCAGGGGTGGAATGGGATGAGCTTCAAGGTTTCTTAAGGCACAAGGAGCTGGAAGGGGACATAGCCAGGACAGCTGACCCAGCTGGTTGAAGGAATATCCCATATCCTGTGACACTGAACAATAAAAGTGGGGGGTGTTGCATAGGGGTGGGTGGACACTGCTTCAGGGTCTGCAGAAGGTGGTGAACAACTGCACTGGGCATCGCTTCCTCTGTGTATTCTTTTTTCTTCATCATCATCATCATCATCAAGGTTTTCCCTTCTTTTTTGGTCCTATTCAATTGCTTTCATCTCAACCCATGAGTTTTGCATTTTCTCTCAGTTCTCTTCCCCATCTCATCAGAGAGGAGAGAATGATTGGCTGTGTGGTGTTAAACCACAACAACGTTGAAGAGGCTGTTTTAGGGTTGTGGATTATTGACTTCATCAGGCTTATAACTGGGACCAGAAATGTAGTATTTGGTACTGTAGAGCCTTTTCAAGATTTTATGGATCTTCAGAAGAAGTTTGCCTCATGATGCTGTTTCAGGTAATCTACCCTTCCCTCCTTATCGCAGTTTAGTGGTTTAGTTTTGAGAACCCTAGCTTATCTTTGCCACCTCCCAGAGATGTAGAAAGCTTTACAAAAGCATCTGGCATTTGTATTTCTCTTGTGATATATAAAAAAATGACAAGAGGGTAAAATAAAAATAAAAAAAAACTCAATGTGAAAGAAATCCAATCTATATGTTGAAGCATATAGGCAAATTTCTCTTCCTGCCTGTAATGATGCTAGGTAGAACCAGTACTGTTGCAGCCATCTGTGGCTATCCTGTTGGCTTAAGTAGGAATTTTCATGGAATCATGGAATCCTAGAATGATTTGGGTTGGAAGGGATTTCAAAGTTCACCTCCTTCCACCCCCTGGCATGGATGGAGATACCTTCCCATGATATGATATGATATGATATGATACCTGTGGCAACACATCCCAGGTTGCTCCAAGCCCCATCCAACCTGGCCTTCATCCCTTTTGAACATGGAATTTTCTTTCTTTTATTCTGTTCGGCTTTTTTTTTTTCCTTGTGGTATTCTGGAGAAACAGAATCTGAAATATTATTCTGTCCACACTGTATCAGTGTCTATTCTTCTATGTTTTCTGTTAACTTCAGATCTGAAAAGAATATACTAAGGAAAGCTTCTAAGGGAGTGCAGCATAAGTTACTTCATTTTGTGTGTTAAAGAAGTTAAATACAGTCTTGTAATTTTGAAATATGCATAAATATAAAATTAGGTTTAATGAAGTAATATTTCAGCTATTGTGAACATACTGCTACATACAGCTAGAAGCTTCTGTCCTCTGTCTTCCCAGGCTCTTTACCTACTTAGCATTTTAATCTGATGTTTATGATCAGAGATAATATTTTCCTTCAAAATCTTTTTCAGTGTGTTGAAGGCATCAGCCAATACTTAGCACCTAATGTGACACTGCCCTTGCAACTGAAAGGAATGTTATGAACCTGTTACATGGGATTGGTTTTCTGGAGGACTTGCCCACACACAAGAGAACTTCAGGAGGTTACTTGGGTCACACATTAATGTGCAGATTTCTCTCTGACTTACTGACCTCCTTCTCCCTGCTAGAAGACTCAGATTAATCACTGATGTTTTGGCCATATCCTTATTTTCCTAGCAGTTATTGAGGAAGGGTGTAGTAATGGCAGATGGCAGCCACAGAGGGATTGGATGGCAGAAAATCAGAAATAAGAACTATGCTAAAGTTTGAGAATGGAAATGCGATGAACTTTAATTTATTTAACATGTGATGATAAATGTACAGTTGTTTCAGGGTTTTTAAAAGTATTTCTGTGCATGTTACCTCTCAGGTTAACTCATGTGAGCTTAAAAACTTCATGGTCAGCATCATTTATTCTGATAAGAACAGTGGATGGAAAACATGATGATAAAGGGTTATTAATGTAACATGAAATTTTTGCTAAGAAGGCTGCAATTATAATACTTTTTATTATAAGAACTCTCTCAGGCTGCTTAACACTGAGTGGCATTAGTCCCCTTGCCCATGACATGGCAGTAATTGCCCTGCAGTTGTCCTAATGAGGGAGCATTGGTTTGTTTCATAATCTGACTGCATAATTACATTTGGAGAAAAATGCTCATTGGATGGCTCGAAATTTTGTAGGGCTAAGAGTACTTGAAATTATTTTAATCTGTTATACTTTAATGTTTTGCATTCAAATGTCTTTCAAGTTGTTATCATTTACACCTTGAATCTTGCAGACTAGAAGACTGGAAACTAAACTTAGTTTTTCTGTTTTCTTTAAGAAGGTGTGTTGTAATTCATTTTTGATTTAGGCATTAATTAAAAGAGGAAATAAGGATTTACCTTTTTTTAAGTAGAACTTAGTATTTTTTTCCTGTAAAACTCAAAGTTTAGACCTGTTAAATGAATAATTTGATGAAATACTTGGTCTCTGCCATAGAATTTCAAGATACACTCAAAAAAATGAACTGATAGGGAGGCATTTGGGGATGAATCTAATACTGTCTGGCTGGGAGGGGCTGTTTCTTATCCCCTTGGAATGAATGTATCAAGAGCCCAGATGTGATAAACACAGAGGTTTTGTCCTTTACTCGGACTTTGTACTCCAATAATGCTGAGTCTGCAGCATCTCTGTTTCAGTTTTGGTGCTTTTCTTTGTTTTTTTCGGTGCTGTAATATAGTCCCATGAGCAGTGGCAAGGGTATAAGGACTAATGGACTTGCTGGAGAGGGATGGGGGGAGTGCTTTACGCCTCCTCTGATGCCTCTTCTCCTCTAATCTCTATTTGGACACGTAGCTGGTCATTTGGTTTCACCAACGCTGCTGTAACTAGGAACGGGAATTTCAAATGCAGTAGTTTAGTATTGGAGTTAATTCTTTTTAGTGCTGTATGTGTGAAAATGACTGTGCATTCCAGGGCCAATCATCAAAGTTCAAGCAGTCTGATGATGATGAGAGTTTTGTCAAGCAGCCTTTGGGGATATTACATTGGCTGTATACATTATGCCTTACTACTGGAGCTGTAGCTACACAACAAATTGTGGAATCAGAGAATGGTTTGGATGGAAGTGCCTCAAAGCCTATCCAGTGCCACCCCTGCCATGGCAGGGACACCTCCCACCATCCCAGGCTGCTCCCAGCCCTGTCCAACCCGGCCCTGGACACTGCCAGGGATGCAGGGGCAGCCACAGCTGCTCTGGGCACCCTGTGCCTCCTGACCCTCACAGGGAAGGATTTTGTTCCAATATCTAATCAAAACCTATTCTCTAAAACAGCCTTGTTTATTAAAGTATGACCAAAGCTGTTATTTGTTGTGTTTTTCTCTGCAGCTGGCCTGTGGACGGTGTTCACGCTGGGTGGGGTGGGCAGCAAAGCGTC
This sequence comes from Polioptila caerulea, assembly GCA_013397295.1. Taxonomy (NCBI): domain Eukaryota; kingdom Metazoa; phylum Chordata; class Aves; order Passeriformes; family Certhiidae; genus Polioptila; species Polioptila caerulea. The sequence goes on from VYXF01005588.1 coordinate 49,575, forward strand.
GGCGCAGCTGGAGCAGTGCTCCCCTCTGGCCAGCCAGAGCCTGCTGCTGCTGCTGGTCCTGGCCAACCTGACGGATGCTCCAGACACCCCAAACCCCTACAGGCAAGCCATCATGTCCTTCAAGAACACACAAGGTCTGTATCTGTTCTTACTTCCGAGCCTGAACTAATGAAATGCTGTTTTAAGGTGCTGTAATTGCTTAGAGGTTCTCTTTCCAAGATTTGTTGTCCTTCCAGCAGACCCATGGAAGAGCAGTAGTAATGCTTTTTTATCTAGGAGTTTTGAGGTGGAGTTCCTCAGCTGCTGGAACTTTAAGGTGGGGACAGAGGGAGGATACTTTATCCTTCTGACTTGAGAATACTGGAAACCTTCCTAATCCTGGTCCTGTTACTTCCTGGGCTAGAAGCTCTTGAAGGTTTCTGCTGACCTTGATGATTCTGGGACTCTATAATTTCCTAAAATATACATAAAGCTTACCTGTAAGTAGACTGGTTATCCAAGAGTCTGCAGAAGTCCCCTAAAAATTTGTAAAAACTTTTTGTCCAGGAATCATGGTCCTTAGAGAGAAGATAAAGAATTCAATTACTACCTGGGTTTGCTGACTGTATTCTTGTATTTCAAACGTAAGAAAAAAATGTTTAACATAAACACTTCCATGAGTTTTGTATGTATGGGAGGTTTCAGAGTTGTTTTGGTGCTTGTCTGGATTTTGAGAAGGCAGGTTCCAGTCTATGTGTCAGGTAACTGCTGGTGCCACGTGGCACTGACTCGCAGAGGGTCTTGTTTGGGACATGGGAATCCCCTAACACAGCTTGTGCTACATAGCTCAGTGTGCTTTCACAGAATCACAGGGTCATTGATGTTAGGAAAGCCCTCCAAGCCCAACCAGTCCCCAGCACTGCCCAAGGCCACCACTACTCCATGTCCCCAAGTGCCATATCCACACAGCTTTTAAATCCCTGCAGGGATGGGGACTCCACCATTTTCCATGCGTACTTTATCCATACTTAAATCTCTGAGTCTGAGCCATGTGGTTTTACCTTTCATTGGCTTTGTGCAGGTTGGCACTGTGCACAGAGCTCAGGAGCTGTGTGACAACCTGTGAAGCCACAGTAATATCCTGAGTTATGCACTTTATTCTGGGGAGTTTTTGTATTCCTTTATCCATTAAGTTTTAACCAGGTTGAGCTCTAAATTAATTCACCATTACCTAGGAAAATTTATTGGGTTGTAAAGGTGGAGGATTGTTCTCATAAGAAGAATTCTGAGTCCTAACATGCTTCTTTGATTTATTTGAGACCATTTACAGGTGGTTGAGATCAAATTGTTGATAAAGTTTTTGTTTTGTTCTGTCTTTAAACTGCAAGCTTCCTTTAATGTCGCATTTTGGTTGACTTTGTTCCATGCCATCAGTAGCCAGTACTGTATTTCATTAAAGTGCACTATACATATATCATTATAAAATTTTGAAATAACTTATTTTGTGTCAAATGTAGCATGAAAAGCTGTATTTTCTCTACATGTGTATGTTGATAGAATGACTTACTGTTTCCCAGAAACATGTTCCCACTAGCAATACTCATAATTGAGCTTAAATTTAATTTCTGTGAACATTCTAATGGGTTTGTAAAAGGAAAGTAATGTGAAAAAAAGAGGCTAGTTGCTGTCATAATATATACTATAAAAGGAAAATTGGCATTTTTGTTAAAATAATTTCTATAATTTAATTGGGACAAAACTAGAAGAATTCAGGATAGGGGTTTTGTTTGTACATGGTCTAGAATAGTATAATTTTTCTGTTGATCAGTTTAATGTTCTGCAGCATAATATGCTGGTGTTGCTGGTAGGTTTCTTTAATTCTGTTTAGATTTTTATTTTACTGGACTTTTTAGTCCTTTTATAAAACTGATAGTGAAATGCTATAAATCCCAGTTGGCACAGCTTACACACCCATAGAAGTGAAGCTGCAAAGCCAAGGGGAGCTTCTCAGCTAATGACCTGTGGCACCAAGGCTGAATTGTTCTGATTTTGCTGTCTACATCCAGGTTTTCCCTCCCGAAGGGAAATTCCTGCCCCAAGCAGGGAGGTTTTAAACCATCTGGTCCATAGCCATGGTCAGTAGTTGAGGAAGGCCAGGTTGGAGTCTCTGCTGTGCCCACGGGTGCGCGGTTTTGGGACAGGCAGGGTTTCCATCACCATGGGGCTGCATCTCGATGTGGTTCCCAGCTCCTGCAGGCAGGAGTCCTGTTTGCTCCAGGACCTCCTGCTGCCTCCAGCTCAATGGCTGGAGCTGTCCCCCCTTGCCCTGGCCAAGAGGAGTGGTGGCTCCCCGGCACGCTGTCTGCTGGGCCCCACAAAACCAATGGCAGCCAGGGCCCCTGCAGGGCTCCTGCGGCAATTCCAAGCACTTTTTCCATCCAAAGTGGGTGGAAATGTTGTTCAAAATACGTGATGACTGCCATGCTCTTCTGTGCTGAAAGCTACTTAGCAAACTTCAGTAAGAATATGGGCTTAAAATCACAGTACCACAGTGTGGTTTGGGTTGGAAGGGACCTTCAAGATCACTCAGTTTCAACTCTCCTGCCATGGGCAGGGACACCTCCCACTATCCCAGATTGCTCCAAGCCCTGTCCAGCCTGGCCCTGGACACTGCCAGGGATGCAGGGGCAGCCACAGCTGCTCTGGGCACCCTGTGCCAGGGCCTGCCCACCCTCACGGGGAAGAATTTCTAAGACATCTAAATGCCTTCTCTTTAATTTAAAACCCTTCCCCCTTGTCTTATGGCTATTTGCCCATATCAATTTCTCTCACTCTCCATCTTCTTCAAAAGCCCCCTGTAAGCACTAGCCTTTTCTCCTTCCACAGGGAATTTCTAGACCTTAGAGATCTGTGCAGATGGACGTTTTTATTGAAGCTGGTAAAGGTTCTGTGAACAGAAATCTGTTTTATTTTTGCTTCCAGCTCTGGCGCAGAGTATGTCGTGATTATGAACAAACTGCTGTTACTTTGAGGGATGTCAGACAATATGATGTGATGTTTTACATCACTTAACCCACCAAACTCCCCACCACACACCTCTAAAGTCCTGACACTTATGTTTCACTGAGATATCACAGTAATCTTGACTTTTGCACATCCACCCTTCATGCCAAGAAAGGGATGGATGGGAAATACTCCGCCTAAATGCCAGAGAACTAAATCTGTAAGTTTGATGTGCAGGGTTTAGAGGTTGATTGTTGATATATTGGTTCCAGAGAAGACCTTGTGGCTGCTCCCCTTCCAGCAGCTCCTGGGATCACATTCCTTCTTAGCAGTAGAAGCCATATGGAGGGACAAAGTTGTTTTATGAAAAAAGGTGAATGTTTTGTGCAGGTACTGGGGTCTTACTCAGACTCATATGGGAGGACAACCTCAGCTTTTTGGCACAACTGAAGCTTTATGAGACTCTATTATGGTTTATGACCATTGGTGATAAGAGTCACAGGTGATTTTTGTTTCCTCCTTTGTGTGGTGTATTAAATATTTCTCCCAGCGATTTTATAAAATAAACAAATAACTGAATGATAAGTGTATTTGTTAAAGATTTTCTTCTATTTATTTGTTTCAGATAACACTGCTTTTTCATCATCAAATCCACACGCTTTCCAGATTAACTTTAACAGTTTATACACAGCTTTGTGTGAGCAGCAGAAATCTGATCAAGCCACTCTTCTCTTATACATGCTTCTGCATCAGAACAGCAACGTGCGGACCTACGTGTTGGCACGGACAGACATAGAAAATCTGGTGAGTCTTGCTCTGCCTCTTTTATTCTCATCACAAGGGGTTGGCCCTGCAAGCTTGGGTGTCACCAGCTGCCAGTGGCCTCTGACCTGCAGTGGGAGCAGTAGGTTCTGGACCACTCATTCACCAGTTCTCTCTCATTTAACTCAATGTTATTACATCGTCTCAGGAGTGTGGTGCTAAACACATCACTGCAGTCAAGGGTGGTCGTGGTAAAGTTACAAGAGCATCTTGGATTCCCTCTTTCTCTGTGCCAGAACCAGGTCAAACCTGCCCAATTCTGATCATGGTATAGAGAAACTGGTAGCAGATATCATTCTATTCATTATTTTGTTTATCTCTTTTGGGTAATCAGGCCAAAAAGTTGCACAGCCTTACTCTGTGCTTTCAGGAGTAACAGTTAACAAAATGAGCTGTAACTGGACTAACATGCCAAATGTCTTACAGGGTTGACCTAAGACTGAAACTCCTCAAGGAGCAGCTCACAGATTTTCTAGAAATACAACTGTAGTGCCTTTTTAGCTGCTTAAATGGGATTGTGGTTAATGGCCAATATAACAGACACCTGGTATGGTTTTTGTAGGTTATAAATTAGCCTATGCTCCCCACTTTAGTAATGTCACAAACCACTTTAACAAATCTTACTTATTAAAAAGCATTCCTTTAATAAGATAATGGCTGTCTAGGGGAATTGGTAACAGAATAGAGGACCCTTTCTGTTTTAATATTTGAAATCTTGCCAGGTAATTAGATCCCTTGCCTGTTTGATGGCAGATATGGAGTGAGTTTGGTTTCAGTCCAACTTCCAGCAGATGTATTGCTAAAATCAGAGTTGATAGACGCCACTGTTGGCAAACTGGGGTGAGATGGTTGAGACTGAATTGATTCAAGACTGAACTCTTGTGTCCACTGCAGATTATGTAGGCAAGGGCTGAGTCATTTTGCATGAATTCCCTGAACAAATGGTCATGTATAATTTTTGGGGCTGCTAGTGTGTGATATGACAAGTTAACAGCTGCTAACCATAACAATTTGCTGTATCTTAAGAATCATAGAATAGAATCCCAGAATGGTTTGGGTTGGAAGGGACCTTAAAGCCCATCTTGTTCCAACCCCCTGCATGTGCAGGGATGCCTTCTGCTATCCCAGGTTGCTCTAGAAAAGTAAATATTAGGTGTGTGCATTGTTTTATAATTATGGTATCTCATACACTGTTAAGCTGCCAGAAAAACAGTGTGGTGCATCTGTCAAAACAAGTCAAGATACAGGTACTCAGATGCTCTGCAGTGTAGGATATTTTCATATATTATCACCTGAAAAAACAATAGTCAGAAAATCCCAGAAATTATCAGCAGTTTTAAATACTTCATGGGAGAAGTTGAAAAAATTCAGAAAGGCATTACTGCAAAGTCAACAGTATGTTTTTCTGGGTATTTTGATTTTGTTTTTCAATACCAACATTTGAAACTGCTCTTACTTTTCTCTTTGTGCTGCTTCTTTGTGATCTCTGCTGACGAGCTACTGACATCTTTGTCCAATCCTCTTGTTTTTATTGGGCCAGTAGATAAGGATTAGCAGCAACCAACTGAGAAGAGCAGTTTTAATTGCTCAGTAAGGCAGGCTAAGCCAAACCTAAAAAGAATTGGGAGGGCTGGGAGAGCTACTGGACAAAGAAATCATGAATTCCTAACTACAGCCCTGTGGTGGAAAAGGGTAATTCAGTCTTAGACTTGAAAGTGAGATAAAGGGACTTGGGTGCTGGAGCTGGCATGGCAAGAGCGGTGCTGATACACTGTGTGCTATTCTGGGGCTGCACTTCCAGACTTCATAAAATAGTTACAGGCTATTGAAAAATGTATCAGTGCTGAGAAACATGGGACGTTTTCTTCTGCTTTGAAATTAACAATAACACTATGAGGGGCCTAAGAAGCTAACTCTAGCTGGTCAGAGAAGAGCTTGGGGATCATCTGGATGTGTATGTGCCTTCCTAAAGGGGAATCCTTGCAAAAACAGGAATCTCCACTTGCAGAGATGGGTGGTAAGAGCTAAAGCCTGCAGCTTGATTCTTGCCATCCAGAGATATGGGAGAAAAACATAGGGTCATTAATTAAGAGTCAAAATTATCTTTGAATGAGGGTGGAGGACTTTCGGAGGCATGTGGTGTAAATCAGGGGTCTCTTTGTACAGAGGCAGTTGAATGAGGCATGAGGTACATAGGTGCTGTGTGAGAGATCATGAACACAGGAAGCTCAGAGCTCATCCTAAACTTTCGGGGGTTTTGCAGGTTGTTCCTGTTCCACTGCACTCGGTGCATCCCATATGTTGTGTTTTCCCCTATTTTAATTTGTCTCCCTTTCTGTGCCCAGGAAGCATCACCAGAAGGTGCTCTGTAGCATTTCATAATGATTTTTGAAATGTGTCTCTGCTCTTTTTCAACTTCAGTTTAACTTGTAAATTAGAACAGTTTGTTTTTCTTAGCTGCTATAACAGATACTGTCTCAGCTCACTTCCTCATTTGTATGAATCTCCCTCTGCCAGTTATAGCTGAATACCTTCACCTTCTGTTGGGCTTTGTGTTTTATTGTTAATAAAGAACCTTTCTTGTTCTTTTTATAATTCTGCTTGGCAAAATTAATAGTATCTTTATGTGTCCTTCACAACTTCATTTTTCAAAATAACTGGATTAAATATCTGATGCTAGAGGATCTTCTGTTAGAGAAGTTTACATTTAGGATTTGGCTGTCCTTTTTGAAGTGCTTGCAGGGATCCTCCAGAAAGTGGTGGGACAGATGAAACAGAGGGAATTAGCACATGTTTTGATAAGCATAGTGCTCTGGTCTGTGGATGGGAGACTGTTGAGTCTTCTTCTGTTTGAAAGAGCAATTGGCACCAGCATTGCAAGTAAATATACCAGTGAGATATCTGTGTGTAAGAAATGAACTATTGGATGTGTTTGCTTTGGCTGCTGAGTTGAGATTTTGTTGCTACTCAACATGAGTGGAATGAAATAACATCCATGGTGATGTATTTATATCAGCTGATGCTACAGCAATATTTTTTCCTGCTGTATAAATTTGTCTTAAGCAGGTTGCTGCTTGTATTTTGTTGATTACTAAAAATGATCTATTTTTAAACTTTACTGGGGAAACCAACCTTGGACTGGATATAGCACCTGCAATTTTCAGTGTCTGTTTTTACCTGCCACTTGTTTTGGGGATTAAAAGTAACTTTTTAATGGTGGCTGTTTCTTGCCAGTTTAAAAGCTGCTCCTTTAACTGGAGGGAGGAGTGTTAGTAGTGGTGCAGTAGAGCTAATGTGATGTCTGTGAGAAAAGAGTCAACAATACATAAGAAGTGGTGGCTGTCTTCTCACTATAGGGTTGGATAAAACCCATTGTGTATGAAGATAGGTATTAAAGTTTTAATGTAGGTATGTAGCATAGAAGTGTAGATAGGTGTTTTGGTTGAAAGTCTAGATAAATGTTAATATAATTGAAATATTAACTGAGTGGATTCTTCTCTTTTGGAGGAATCTCTCTCTTCCAGAATCCTCCTGAGGCTCCTCCCAGGAATCTCCTGCCATTTCTACCTTTACTTGAGACACCTGAGGTCCCAGGCAGGTGTGGACTCCTTCAGAGAAGACACCTGAGATGTTTTTGCTCTTTAAATAGCAGATCTCACTTCCAAAATTCACTTGAGACTCCTTCCGGGCATTTCCCACGGTTCTTTGAATTCTTCAGAGACCTCTGAGCCAGGTTTCAGCCCCAGACTTCTCCAAGGAAACTACCTAAAAGTTTTCCTCTTCTGAAGAAAACTGTCTTCTCCAGCTTCCACCCAAGACTCCTCCCAGGCATCTTCTAGAGTATCTCCAATTTTACATTTTCATATGATTAGAATTGTAATTGAATCTTATATTGTAACTTTTTAATAGAAGGGGTGGCTTGTTAATTAGTTTTTGTTTTGAGAACATAATACTTGTCCTAAAGGTGTGTGTGCACCTCAGTAGTCAATATACAAAGGAAGAAGTGCTGTAAGGAGGAAGGATTATGGAAAGTGTATGAATTGCTCCTGGTTCCATCTGGAAATGGCACGTAAGAGACAATTAAGTTGCATTTGCCTCCCTGAGTTTTGTCCAGTGTGTAGATGGTGCAAAGCCTGAAAGAGGAGTGGAAAGGGAAACGTGGCCAAAGGAATGGAGGTTTGGAAGCAACAGAGGTTTGTTTGGGGCAGGAGGGCTGACTGCTGTGATCTGGAGTGCCAGACTACTCCTCAGTAGCACTGTGGAGCTTTAGTAACAGCACTGTCACATACTGGCTTGGAGGGGAATGGCTGCAGTGTCTCAATGCCGTGTATTTTTAAATGTGGTTGTAGCAACACACTTGTAGGACTTGGAGCACTTGAGAACATGAATGGACTTTTTCAGTTACAATTAGTATTAATGAGTGTAGACAGAAGAGATATTTTGGGTTGTTGTGAAGAAATATGTTTTGCCAGGGTGGTTTGTATGGTTTAAACACAACCAGACTGAATCATAGTTATCTTTAAAGGTCCCTTCCAGCCCAAACCATTCTGTCCTTCCATCTGGGATCTGTCTAGAAATCTAAGAAGTTGTTCCAGTGGTTACCTTCAGCAAGGCTTTTGTTGTTCTCCCTGCAAAGGCCAGTTGTAAATGCAGTTCTTCATTAGTTTTATGTTACTTCCAGGTCTATCCAGCTTATTATAGCAACTCTTGGATTTGGAAATTACAGCTTTTACAGTGCGAAGCTACATGCAAGTGTTGGAGATGGAAACAATTTGAATAATGGACTAAAGCAGTGATGTTTGTCTCTCTTTCTTCCCATCCAAGAAAAAGGACATTTTTTTTTTTTCTGTATTCTAAGTAGAACCTCTAGGGAAAACCTGGTCTTTTTCAAGACTGATATTCAGAAAACACAAAGATGGTACTCTAGTTTCCACTGGGAGAGTGGTTTCTGAAGGATCCTTTGAAATGGCAAGGGAAGGATGTTTGCAATGTGTAATTAAAAAAAATAAATTTAATATTTACCTAATATTAGTAAAAATATTACTGTAAGTATATTTTCCCTCTCCTTCTGTTGTCATCTTGTCTTGACCCTGACCAAAGCACATGTCAAAAGGTTTTGTGGCCTGCAGCATTTACATCAATCTCATTTCATTCTAATAGGAACTGGTTTACTGTGTCCCAACTGTTTTGAGGATGGTTGATTGTAAGAGAACATTTTGGTAACTTCAGAGTCTTGTGAAGCACTTGGTGTCCTGGCTACTCACCAGAATAAGTTTCACATGATTCATCCAGCTGCATTTGGCCTGTTTTGAAAAACAGCGAGTTTTTAGGTGTCTAGAAGCTTCTTGGAACTGAGGACTTTCTCCAGTTCCTTTTTCCAGGGCTTTTTTTTTTTGTGATTTCGGCCTGTTTCTGCAGCCCAGGGAAGCCACGTTGTAGTGAGCCAGTAAAAAGCTAATTTTCGTTTGGTAGAGAGACGACGTTTGCATCTGGATTAACTTTAGACTAGCATTCAGGTATGCTTGCTGTTGCAATGAAATCTCATTTTCCTTATTATTGCAAGGCTTTGGCTTAAGCTGTTCATCCTGGTGGAAATGTTGCAAGACCTTGGGCTGAACTCTAATCATAATGATCAGTCAGTTCTCTTTGGCTGCATATTATCTAAAATTGGAAAAACAGGCCTCTTCTAGTCTTAACCCAACCCAAACTGCTTTTTTTCCTGGTATTATCTTCACACACCAAAATAGGATTTAACTTTCATGCCTCAAAATGCCTCTGTTCACCTGAGCTTTGATGTGCTTGGCTAGGTTTGATGAGGAAAGGCTTTTCAGAGCAGGCTTGATGGGTAGACACAACTGTTTTCCTGCTTGGACTGGTGAAAACTTTGTTTAACAATTTTCTTTTCCCCATAGTGTAGAGAGGTGGACTGAAGCGTTTGGAGATTATGGTAGCTGGTATGGCTGGGAATCTCATTTATTACGGATTGAAATTCCTTTTCTGACCACAAGAAAGCACTTGTTTAGGCTCTCTTGTGAGACACTGTATGTCACTGCTCAGGGGTGGTAGTTTCAAGAGGGAGGAATTGGTATGAATTGTCAAGGGCAGGGCAAGACATGGGAGCTTTAGAGCCTCCTGTGTTTAGTGTCTGAGGTATTTGAAGACTAAACTAATACACACATTTTTCCTTCCTTAAAGGTTCTGCCAATTCTTGAAATTCTGTATCACGTTGAAGAAAGGAATTCACACCATGTTTACATGGCCCTTATCATTTTGCTGATCCTTACAGAGGATGATGGCTTCAACCGATCCATTCATGAAGTGGTGAGTTGCTGTTTTAGTAAATAATCCTTCAGCTCTAAAAATAATCTAAATATTTACTTCTAAGAAGATACATTGACAAATCTGTTCCCTCAGCAGAGGCTGTATGAGCTCATCCAAATTTGATGGCATATACATCTTTCTTTTGTAAGAAAAAGGAACCTGACGACTGAATTCAAAACTTTTCCCAAGTGAAATGAACAAACACACTCCCTCCTGTAGAGAAATTGCTGCAAATATATCTTTTTCTGTCTTTTTTGGTGTTCCCTGTTACAAATTAGCCTAGTAATAGCCGGGCAGGCTGCCTCAAAGGTGCTGAATGTTTGCCATGGAAGTGGAGGGCCTAGAAGAGAGGAAAAAAAACAGGAAACCTTTTTTATTTCTCTTGAAATAAAAAAAATTCTTTTTTATTTCTCTTGAAAAACTAGCTGCTTAGCTAGTTTGATGCAGCCATTAGCTGGAGTTGTATTTTCCATACCAAATGTTACTTCCTTACTTGGCACTTCTTTTTCTGTCTCTCTGTTAGATTAATTTCTATTTTATGTTGTCCATTTAACAGGATCCAAATTTTTACTAGTTTTGATGGACCTTGGCCATCTGTGCAGGAGAATACCTGGGACAATCATGTCCTAGTTTCCCAGCTTCTAAAACTATGATACTACATGAGATATTTGCACTGATTTAATTTAAATTTTTTGACTGGGACTCAGAAATTCTCTTTTGGGGAAATTATTATCTTTGTGAATTATTATCTTTGTGAAATTAGTGAAATGAAAAACGCTGAAAGCGGGTTTCAAGAACAGAAACAGAACTCTCTCCCAGGTGAATTTCCAGCCTGTTTTGGAGGGAGCTGGCATTTTTTCTTGGTGCCAAGCAGTAGAGACTTACAGTATTTTTTTCCTGAAATTTCAGATTATTTAGTGTAGCTCTGTGTGTAGAAAGCAGGAAGAGATGATTTGAATCCCAGGAAACTGGGAGTACCTTTCTGGAAGCAGCTTTTAGCACATATAGTAACTGTGCCGATGACTGGAATATTTTCTTGAAGCTTTTTCCTGCCCTCAACTTAGCGTGCCTTGAACCTGTACCTGTGCACCAGAGGTGTATGTGTATGATGTGTGTTTTTGGTTTCCACGTCACTGAGTCACTTATCCTCTCCCATAAACTGGGCTTGTTTAGAGCTGGAATTCAGCAGACAAGGTGTCATTCCTGCCTCAGTCACCCTTCATTCATTTTAGAGGCTTTACACACCGTCCTTCAATAAATTCCTTACTGGATGAGTAAAAGTGGAAGATTTCCCTAAAATTCCTTAATGAGGATCCAGCTGTGGAATGAAAACATAAATCAAGTTTTCTTGTCTGGTTTATCCTGCCTTTCAGCTAGCCCTGCCAAGAGAGTTGTAGTGTTTGCAACGTGGATATTGGTTTACTGCTTCTGTCTTAATAAAAACACCAACTCCACCTTGCTCTTTTTACCCTGCACTGATCTTTTTTTCAGTCGTGCCTTTGCTTCTTCCATTTCCTTCACAATTTTTAAAATTTTACTTCAGATGCTCACTAACTGCTTCTTTCTTTTCCTCTATGGTTGTGTTTTCCTGCTCTGTAGTGCCTGGTTCCTTTTGTTAATAGTGCTGTGTGGCCAGAGTTTTGCTGAATTTGGTTCTTAAGTGGATAATGAGAGGTGGCTGTGAGGTACATGAGCCTGCAGGCCTGTCTGTGTGAGCTTCTCCTACACATTCCTACAGATCCCAAGGAGGGAAATAAGTCTAAGGGGAAAAAGTTTCAGAGCCATACTTATAAATCCATTCAACTCACCCCTGTCTTTGAATTAATTAAATAGATGTTTTCAGTTATGAATGTGCAAGTTACTGATCAAAAACTCTGGTATTAAGTACAAAATTAGTTTCATACTTTCTTAAATATTGGCTCCACATATCCTAAAGTCTAAGAGGGTATTACAGGTCTGCAAAATGATGGGAGTCAGAAAATCTGAGTAGGCCTTTGTGTAAAATGTAAGCATCTAGCATCAGTCTCATAAACCTCAAGCATGCAAATACGTGCCAAATCTTAGCAGTTACAGCAGGCATTAGTTTTTTCCTCCATCACTTGGGTAAAAGATGAAGAAAAAAAGATGTAATGTATTTTAGAACAACCTGTTTTTCTCTCTGCTGTGTATCCTGTGTACTGTTCTTATAAGAACCATGACTGTACCGTTCATTTATGGGCTATTTTCCTTTGTGGCATTTAACCCACATTTATTTATTGATTTTTAGGATTAATTTTAGTAAGCAGAGTTTTATAAATCTGGTGATTATACCAACTGGTAAGGAGCTCAGGAAACCACAGAAACTCTTTCTGACTGCTGTAGGATGCTGAAGCATTTTTTATTTAAAATAAATGTGGTCTTAACTGCCTGGAAAATATGGTCAAAATCATAGGTCCTGTTCCTACAATTGGTTTATTGCAGTTGGGTCACTATGACCACACAGAACTCAATTTCTTTCACTAATAATAACAATAATTATAATAGCAGAATAAACAAGTAAATGTAAGAATTCCCCAGAGGGACAAGCGTTGGTGATCTTTTGTCTCTGATTTATGAACTTCTAAATAAAATTACATCAGAGATCAAAATAACATCATGCAGTATTTTATGTAGCAGTAACCTTATTGTGCTACTGTAGCACTTTATGCTACTTTATGCTGTAGTAAATGGTGATAGACTGTAAATCACGATTTAACTGTGTTTATTTTTAGTGTGTAAAAAAAAAAACCCACACAAGCAAAGTTGTGGGAAACTGGGAATCTCACTGCTTGGGATATGTAGAACTGAGCTCCTGCTCTTTGCATCTGCAGTTTGTGCTCCTGCGTGGGAACTATCCACGAGTTGGATATTCAAAAGAATAATTAATCAAAACATTTTAATTTACGTTAAAATTATTCTTGCAAGACCACCCCAGGACTAAGCTTTTTCTTTTTTCCCTTTTTAATGTTAACTGCAAACCAGTGAGATTGATCAGTGAAGGCATTGGTTCCGGGTAGATGATTTTGAAATTTAAGATATTTTCATGCTTCATGCCTCTGAAACCCAGAATGGATGGTGGTGGTTGCTGCTGTTGTTTTTGAAATACCCATTTCACTGCCTACCAGCTCAGGTTGCCTTCCTCAGTGTGGAGGAGAGGTTACAGGTTCTGGTATGCAACATTATAACTGTGAATTTATCTATTTTTTTCAAGAGTAGTGTACTATTTCAAGGAATAGTTATCTCAGCAATTGTCATTTTTCCCAAGCTGGTGTTTTCAGAGTTTCAGGGAGAACCACTGAAGGTTTCTGGGGTGAGAGTGGGGCATTAACGTGTCTCTGTCCATGCTTACATCTGTCAATGTGTTACATGAGGAGCCCTGGTAACTTCATGTTTTGCATTAGGAGTCTGAAATTTGGCAGGTGGCCTTTGTGCCAGGGCTCTGCTGCTGATAATATGACTAAATGTGACCAAATTATCAGTCTCTGGGCACGGGGAGCAGTCTGTTTCCATCTGCGCAGCAGGGATGTAGCCGGAGGTGGCCTGACGTCTGTGGAAACTGAATATTCTCATTTTGCTGCTCCCAGAGCCATCTGGGCTCTGTGCATCCTCCCGAGCCCAGGGATCATGTTATCAGCTGAGACAGGCAGGGATGAGCCCCCGTGGGACGGGGCTGTGCTCCCAGGGATGTTTCTGCTGCTGCTTGGCGGGGGTTGAAGCCACACAGAACCGTTTGGCTTGGAAAAGCCCTGCAAGGCCATCGAGCCCAGCCATTCCCCAGCACTGCCAAGGCCACCAATGACCCATGTCCCTGAGTGCCACAGCCACACCATGAAGGAAATGTGTAAGAATGGGAGCCCTGATGTGGCAGCAGTTGGGAGAAATTTGAAACGGGCTGGGACTGGCTGTACATGGAACATGGGATGGTGCAGTAGGGGAGAGGGGCAAGAGTTAAGAAGGAGGTAAGATTTTGGGATGCTGAGAAATGAGTAAAGAGACAGGATAGCAACAGAGTGACAAAACACTGAGGAAGGTGAAGTCAGGCTTCTTTTTGGTGAGAGACTGGGATGGGCAGGATAGGACAAAGGAGAGTGGCTTCACCCTGGCTGAAGGCAGGGTTAGATGGGATTTTGGGAAGAAATTCTTCCCTGTGATGATGATCAGGTTGCCCAGAGCAGCTGTGGCTGCCCCTGGATCCCTGGCAGTGTCCAAGGCCAGGCTGGACAGGGCTTGGAGCAGCCTGGGACAGTGGGAGGTGGGTTCTAACACAACCCATTCTGTGGTTCTGTGAGGATAAGGTGTAGGTGGGGGGGAGTGGAAGCAGGTAAAAGAAAGAGCTGAGAAGGAATGGGGTCTGGGAGGGTGAGGAGGTGGGAATAAGCTACAGGGAGGGAAAACAGGAAGGATGATGGCTTCTATATACAACAGAGATCCATGGGTAGATGAGAAAGATGTGTTTGGAGATGTTGGAGGGCTCAAGGCACTACTTGAGACTACTTGTCCCAATCCCATTCCTCTTGTCCCGCTGGGACACCCTGTGGGAGAGCACATGATAGAATCTGCTCTCAGTTCCAACATAGAGTGAATAATGAACTTCCACTTAGGTTGGTGAGGTGCAGGGATGTGCCCCACAAAATAGCATCAAAGAGGATGGGAGGAAACATGGGGATTGTTTTATTTGTGGGAGGAGGTTGCTTTGCTATTTCACTCATAAATCAGAGACTGCAAAAAGTAACTTATTAGAAATTTAATCAGTTGAGTTGATGGATTTTTGGCCAGGATAAGTGTATTTTTTCTAAGAGGGAAAAAAACCCCAAAACTCTGGTATCGTTTTAGAGCAAATTGAGTAAAATTATTTCTTCAATAATCATCAGGAAATATGTCCCTTTATGGACTATTGGTTTCAATTTACATTGTGTGTCATGTCAAAACAAATAGTATTTTATACTACCCCTTTGCATAGCTGTATTCTGTTTTTTAAAAAGTCTGTTAAATTTTCAATAAGCATTTAAAAGTCAGGAAATGAAATATGCAACCACAACTTATCCCTGCTGTATTTATGTATTACTGGGAGTAACCATTACTTAATGATCATATACTGTACTCTTCAAATAACAATATGTGTTTTCTTCAGGAAGGTTCCAGTGCTGAGCTTGGGACATTTGCTTGAGATATTTGTCAAAGTGGTTAATTTATTTCTTTATATAAAGTCTTCACTTGAGAACAGGTATATTCACATAGTCATAAATAAGCTGTTATTAAGAAATTACAATTAAGGCAACCAGGAGGAATGTCTACACTTACTTTAGCATTTTGCGTTTGTGAAGTAACCCATGAACTTGCTATATCTTACCATATGTTTATGCTTAGCAGCCTTGGGATGATCAAGTTCTCCACTAGCAGAGTATGTTCTTGCAGTGAAGTTCATACATGTGATTCATTAATTACTTGCACTAACAGCTTTTTAAATTTTCAGTTGCCTTTTTTTGTGAAAATATGTGTGTATTTTGCTTTGTCTTTCAGGCATTTCCTGTTAATCATCTATGTTGTTCATCCCAACTAGTTATCCTTGTTTACTGAAACTGCTTGGATGACTTGTTTTCATTTATACTATCATCACTTTGTCTTAAAATAGTATTAGGGACTTGTTACAACCAGAAATTATACTGGTTTCCACATCCACTCATCGCCTGCTATTTGTGGAAACATCTCTTGTTGTGATTTCATGTTTCCTATTCTTTCCTCAGCCTTGACCATTCTCCCCATAAATACCTCTCAAGTCTTACTGTCTTCCCCCAATACTGATTTTTTGACCCTTTTAGCAAAAGGTGTTTACCATCAACCACTACACCTCAGCCTGTACCTGGGGATGTTTTGTCACTTTTGCCATGAAATAGGGATTTTCCCATCTATAGGTTACAGTCACTGGCTCCTTTTTAGCTTCCTCGTGGGAAATAGGAAGGTGCTGACAAAGAGACAGGTACTGTGCAGCACGTGATAATGGAGCTGCTTTTAAAAATTATTTTAAAATGTTATTTCAAGGATCTGAATTTTTATTTTGTCTCTTCATATAGAATAAAAAATTATATCTCAAACTTTATCAGCTTACCAATTAACATGAACCACAATAAGGATGCTATTTCAAATTCTCTTGTACTGTGAAAGAGCTTCTAGAGGTACAGACTTACAGAATGGTTTGGGTTGGAAGAGACTTTAGAGTTCATCTCAGGGTTCCACTCCCTGCCATGGCAGGGACACCTCCCACTGTCCCAGGCTGCTCCCAGCCCTGTCCAGCCTGGCCCTGGACACTGCCAGGGATGCAGGGGCAGCCACAGCTGCTCTGGGCACCCTGTGCCAGCCCTGCCCACCCTCACACACAGCAATTGCTGCCCAAGATCCCATCTGTGCCTGCCCTCTGGCACTGGCAGCCATTCCCTGTGTGCTGTCCCTGCAGGCCTTGTCCCTCTGCAGCTCTCCTGCAATCTCTCTTTTCTCTCTGAAGTTGCTTAGAGCAATAGCTTTGTGTGCAGTAATCCTTGTTAAACATATTTATGTTTTGACCAAGAATAACCCTGAATTTATAGAGGATCTTTTCCATGTTTTTAGGACAGTTCCTGTTGAGTCATTTTTACCAGTCCTTCAAGGCAGGGTGGTGGGTACATGTGTTTCCTCCATGTAGGTTGGCTGAGTACAAGGAAAGAGTGGATTGATTCTCCTTCTGCAGTAAACTTGGAAGTGGTGATTAACTTCGTCCACCCTGATAGTGGAAGGCAGTGAAAGACACAAAAGCTGATGACTTTCTCTAAGTATTGGGGGAAGATACTTTATACTTTTGAAAGCAAAGGCTTCAATGTGAAGCCAGCACACTGTTGATCTACCCCTGACCTTCAGTGTGTGTGCTCTTGCCTGTCAGTCAGAGCTCCTGTGTGCTGTTTCTTGCCCAGCCAGTGATGAGGGAACATGGCAAGGCATTGGCAGAACTATTCAGGTGTCTTGGGTGTAAATGGAGACTTTATAAAGTGTAAAGGGTAAGATCAAAATGAGTATATGAATGTGGTGGCATGGGGTACAGAAATTAATGAAGTGCCAAATATAATCATCTTTCTACACTTGGTGTGTTTCCATGGCTGAAAGTTGATGAGATCTACTCTAGGTGATAATGCTGCAGAGGTCTGACTTTTTTTTTTTTTTTGTTAATTTTGTTTCGATTATGCTTTGTAGTACAAAAATTAAAGTCACATTTGAGACTGGAGACTCATTTTCATGCCTTAAGGAATGTGAGATTCCAGACAGCTTCCTATGTTCTCATTCAGACCTAGGTGCTGAAGAGCCTTGTTCTTTTATTTTTTTCTTTTGCAGATACTGAAAAACATCACTTGGTATGCTGAGCGTGTCCTAACAGAGATCTCACTTGGAAGTCTTCTGATACTGGTTGTGATAAGAACCATCCAGTACAACATGACACGGACAAGGGTAAGAGTTACCTGGAGCACTTGGGAATTCCTAAATCAGCAGCTTGAATTCAATTTCAAATTTCAGTTTCAGGGGGTGGGATTTTATTAATTCTGTTGCAACCGATCGGCGTCTGGTTTGCCAGGAGGGAAGAAAGTAGATCAGCTGTGTTAACTAAGTGTTTGTGAACTTGCAACACAATTTCTGTGTTGTCTTCCAGCTCATTGAGTATGATTCTCTAAAGACCTTTATTCGGGCATCAAGCTCATCTTCAGCTGAGAATAAAGTTCCTTAGTTTAATGAGAAATGATCCCTTATAGGCTGTTTGCCTCTCTGAATGACTTAAAAGTGGGAATTTCAGGTCTATTAATTGTTTAGTTTTGTGGTGGGGACTGGGCCAGAAGATCTTTTTGAGCTCTGCCAGAGCAAACCTGCTTTAACTTCAGAGCCTTGTAGCCTAGATTGATTTTGTGCATTTTTCAAGCATTTTTTTTAACCTTTTTTTTTCAAATACAAACATAGTACCACGCATTTCTTAATATTTTCAACAATTACAGGCACAGAATTTTTTCACTGAACAATCGTCAAAATATTACATTTATATTAAATATATATCAATATATATTACATATATTTTAAACTGGAAAACGTAAGGATTTTACTTTTATGATAAAAAGAACTGGAAGGAATGAGAACGAATTTGTCATATATTTGTACTACTTAGAACCTGTTATCTTATGTAAATGAATATTTTAGACTTGAATAGGGAAATTGGTCCTTTTTGGATTGGGTAAGTGGACAAGTTTCATTCTGTGAAAACCCTTGACTTTGAAAAGGCCATCAGATAAATGTTTATCTGGCCAAATGGTTTCAGGGCTGCTGAAATGAGGACCAGTGCTCTGCAGTAGGGTGTGGTTGTAGTTGTGGGATATTTGGAATGGTGTGAAAGAGTTGATGCCTTGAGAGATGAGTTATGAAGTAGAAGGTTTTAGAATAAGACTACAAGAGGGAGAGAGAGAAAGGTAGAGAGGAGGAAAATGTCTTTGTGTGTATGTTACAGCTGTGATGTAGTTGTAAATGAACACTAAAAGATAAATACAAACATGTCTATACATTTACGAACGTATACATTCTGAAATCTGTATGGAATCACTCTTTTTATAAGCCTGATATTTTAAGAAAACAAGTTCAAACATCACCAAATACATATTCTTTGCATTTCTGCCTGTGCTTTTAAAACAACTTACATTACTCAGTCTTTTGAATGACTCCTGCAAGAGGTGTCAGTGCAAATCTAACAAACATTTTGATGTGTTGTGTTTTTTTTATCTTTCCTCTTCTTTCTGACAGGACAAATACCTCCATACAAATTGTCTGGCAGCTTTAGCAAATATGTCAGCTCAGTTCCGCTCGCTTCATCAGTATGCTGCTCAGAGGATCATCAGGTAAATATAAAGACTCTGCTGGAAAACCATCTTTACTGAAACTCAGGAGTAGAGAGACTTGAGTTTTGTCTGCCTTAGTAGGACAGAAACATTAATTTTATATGCCTTAGTAGATATGAATTAACTAAACAGCAGAAATTATGACTGAGTAACTAAATAATCCCAGAATAAATCTTACTCGCTCTATATTTGCACCTGCTCTGAATGGACAGAAAAAATACTAGTTTCTCTGTCTGAGAAACTTCTGTCTTTTGTTCCTTTTAACTGAAGAGCTCAATAGCTGTCTTCAAAACCTTCAAGAAGGTTTTCATGGATTTGTGTGAATTACAAATTCAGTCATGTATTCAGTTATTATAAAAAGGCACTGAGTGGTGGTTCTCAAGTACTATACAGCATGGATTTTCAGCTTAGTTCTTCCTGCATAGTTAGCAAAAGGTCTGTTTTTAAAATCAGACATAATTAAATGAACATTTTGTGACAATATCCTGCAAATATGGGCAATAAAACCTAGATCTATGCTTTTCAAAATGATGAAGTTTATTATCCTGTAGAGTAGTCAGTAGTCAGTATCTGCTTTGGTTCTAAAACAAGGCCAGAACTTTGAAGAAGCAGATACTGAAGTTGGTCCTTCCTATTGTGTTTCTGTGCTGCAGAGCACATTGTAAAGGCAGGTAACCCTGCACCAGGCATCCTTCTCATCTTGGCAGCCAGCCCTGCTCCACGCTCCAAGGGAAACTGGGAAGGTCCTTTTTAATGTGATCTGGAATAAATTGTTACAGGGCTTGTCAGGTACAGACTGCGTGCCAAAAATAATAATTGTGTACCTGTACACTTTGTCAAGGACTGGGTTAACATGACATACAGCTTGTTCTTAAGGATTTAATTCTCTCCAAGACACTTCTCCTTTGAAAATGGTTGGTGGTAAAAGTAGGACAGGTTACCAGAATGAATGCATTGTGTTGGTGCCTTTCACCTGCCTGATTCTTGCCCTTGTTTCATACCCTTGGCAGAAGTAAAGAGGGTTCAGAGTTTGAAATTGAGCTATTTTCCCCTTACTTGCCACGGACATTGTCTTAAATATTTGCTGCACCCATTTCTCAAATCATAGACATGGAGTCTGAGTTTTCCAAGCATTTGAAATGTTCTGAAATCAGAGATCCTGGTGCAGTGTGAGAACGCTTCTCTGACTCTCAAAAACTTGGTCTGATTCTTATAGTGATAGTTGATTTGCCACTTTCAACCTTGTTCTTCGAATCCTGGGTTCTGATTTTGTTCTGTTTTATTCTATGGCTGTTTCTGCAGCCCAAAGTGAGAGGTGTTATCTTTCTAGTCTCAAGACCCAAGAATTTCCTTCATTTCATACAGTATTTTATCAGAATCCTCTAATGTTTGGGAGCCTTATTCCTTATGTCTCTCAACCTGCATCATTACAACATGACTTTAACATTGCTTCTTGATTTTTAGCTATGATGTTCTTACTGGAGACAGACAGACTTTTTCTGCTGCATGAAACTAACATGTGCAGAGAGAAGGCAAATGGGTGAATGGCAGAAAACAGGGATAGGAGAGTGTCAGAGTGGAAGATCATTAAGTCCAACTGGGTGCCAGCAGGGTTGGGGCTGTATTGTTCTGCCTGGAAGTAATGGAAGGGTTGGTAGAGAAAACAGTCATACTCATCAACTGAAGAAGCAAAAAAAAAGAAAAGGAACAAGATCTGTATTATGTGTACTATGACATTCTCACATAGTCCAAAGGTATTCCATGCTGTTGCTTTTAGGCTTCTGTCTTGTTGTAGCCAGACCCTCCGTGTTAGTATAAGTGGAAATTGTAATGAAGGAGGTGACTTTAGATTTGAAACAGAACCAGCAAAACAAAAAGAGTATTAGGGAAAGGGAATCTTATTTGGAGTTAGAAAACTGTACATTTGGACAATAGGCAAAAACGACCACCAAGACTGGAATTTAATTTGTCACTGTGATCGCGTTTACTTGTAAATCAAAAGACACTACTTTAAAAATGTATTAAAATCTGTTGTAAAGCATCCTGTGGGACTAGGACATGGGCAGGCTGGAAGGAAGAGCCAGTTCCAGGAGCAGCCTGTCTCCTGTTAGACTTTACTGCATTTTCTTCTCAGGAACTTTACAGCCCCGGGTTCCTTGGCAGGTTTAATCACAATCAAGGAAGTATTTTAACCTGATTTCCTCTCAATATGTACTAGATTTGCTATGAAGTTTCAGTTACCAAGAGAAGCAGTACAAATACATGTATTTCTTAAGGGGCTGGTGTTTGAGTCATATATGGTCCTTCCTTTTCCTACCTTAGGAAGTCTGTTACTCACAATTGTTAAATTTAGCCAGCAGTGATGGATCCAGCTTTGTTCCATGATGCCAAAGAAGAATATGTATATTTATACTCCTATTCTGCTTTACCATCAGAGTACAAGCATCTTAATGAGAAAGTGTTTTCTTGCAAAGGAAAAACAAAATAGTACTTTATATTACATGAAGTATTTCAGGGTATAGGTTTCTAAATTAAGTAGTTCTGAAACACTTAAAATCTGCTTAGCAATACAACTGAACAGACAGTCATAATTTAAACCTCACCAGATGCTCTAATGACTCCTTCCTTAATGTGAGAATTAATTCCATTTCCATGCAGGCTTTTTCCTAATCCTATTCTGAGCAGAGACAGCCAATTGTTTTAAATTCTGAAGACTTATTTTCTGTGAAAGAATGAGCTGAGAATATTCAATGTAGTGCACTTAAGAGCTCAGTAAAATACAACTTCATAATGTTGGGTAATTTGTATCACGTTCCAGCAAAGCATGAAAATTGTCAGATTTGTGTAAATCTATCACAAGCAGCTGCTGGAAGTTAAAAATAGAAGTAATAGATGTTTCCTAGTAGGATCCAGGGTTCACTTAGTGTTGGATGTCTTCTGACATCCTGACTCTGAAATCCTTGCCTTCTCTGGTCCCAGTATGGGCCATTCACTGAAGAGCTGGACTCAATGATCCTTGTGGGTCTCTTCTAGCTCAGAATATTCTGTGATTCTGAGATTCTCTATGCACTGCTACCACGGGTTTGTGTTTAATTACTCAGAGCTCTTTTATCAGCAGATTGCTGAGGGTTGTACTGCATTGCACTGTGGAGTGCTGCTGCTTGTAGTATCTTAAAATTATATTTAAATGTACCTGCACAGTAGTCAGTTAACAGTTAAAGTTAACAGTTTGTCACTTAACACTGCAAATCTGTCGGCATTAATTCCTTTAACCTACTTGGAAAGAGCTTTTCTTCATGATACCTGGCTTTTCTGCAGCTTGCCTGACTGCTGCGGTGTATGGAACACTTGGAGGATCTCCCTCGGATCAGCAATGTTCTGGCATCTCCTCTCCATGTCATTCAAATAAAATTAGTGACAAGAAGAGGACTGATCTCTTCAGGCCAATGCTTTTTCTATGGCTTTTTGTCTTGGAATGTCTGCTGTTTCCTAAGCAGGCATGTGCCACTAGAGGTTGCCATGCACCTCACTAATTAGATGTGGACTTGTTTAACATTAAATGACTTCAGGGGGCTAGAAACACCATCCAATTTTCCTTTTTTTCTACATTATCACCACAGCTGCTCTTGTGCAGGGCTGTGTGAGACGCTAAGAACTTTATTTGCTGCACATTGTTGATTTCTTTGGTAGTCACAGGGGTTTCAGTGAGATTCAGGGAATTGCATGAGGAAAGAAGTTTGTGTCAATTCTCCTGGTGCTGGTAAGAGTCAAGTGGGATTAAGAAGAATGTGCACTTTAAAGGGATACAGATCAGAGACCATGTAACTTGTGCCTACTATGGGATGCAGTAGGTTGTACTTGAGTGTCATCAAAGCCCTGCTGTACCTGCTTGGAGAGCAAAGCTGGAGACCTATGCACCAGCTGTAAATGTTGTTTTTATCTTTTTTTAAATAAGTTGTGAGCAGTGTCCTTAAACATCAATGCTTGTAAAGTCTGACTGCATTGCTCTACTTCCTCACATCTGAGAGGAGGGTGAAACCCTGAATTCCCTTTTTACTCTTCATGTTTTTGTAGGGTTGATTATGTTTCTTAAGCTACTGTGAAAATTGCTATCCTTGATGATTTATGCTGCTGTATTAGAGAAGTTTCAGCTCCCCAACCAAACCATTTATTTGCTTTATGGTTTTCTATGTTAGCAATTTAATTTCTTTGGTATGGTTTCCTCTTACAGAAGTCTGATGGGATTTTCCTGAGTAAAAATGTTTATGACTGTTGTTTAGGAAAAAGAGTACAGGATGTTACTTTAAGCTGTGCTTTTTAAGCCCCATTTATGCTGAACTAAAAATTGTCTTTAAGTTGTAATGTGTGGGTTTCTACAGGAACGTTGTAATGCTACTGCAATGTATTTTGTATGATCCCAGAATTCCCATCTTCAATGAGAATGCACCCTAAGGCCCATCTTATTCCACCTTCATTCCATGGACAGGGACACCTCCCACTAGGCTAGGCTGTTTGAAACCCTGGCCAATGTTTTCCTTAAAGTAACTGTTAATAATTTTTTTCCTTTTACCCAATCTTTCCTGCCCTCTGGCACTGGCAGCCATTCCCTGTGTGCTGTCCCTGCAGGCCTTGTCCCCAGGGCCTGTGCAGCTCTGCTGGAGCCCCTTGAGGCCCTGGCAGGGGCTCTGAGCTGTGCCTGGAGCCTTCTCTTGTGCAGGGGAGCAGCCCCAGCTGTGCCAGGCTGGCTCCAGAGCAGAGGGGCTCCAGCCCTGGCAGCATCTCCGTGGCTCCTCTGCTCTGGCTGCAGCAGCTCCACGTCCTTGTGCTGCTGGAGCCCGGGCTGGGGCAGCTCTGCAGGTGGGGTCTCACCTGAGCACAGGGGCACAGGGGCACGATCCCCCCTGCCCTGCTGCCCACGCTGGGATCAGCCCAGGGCAGGGGGTTCAGGCTGGGGCAGGTCCAGCTCTCACCCACAGCACCCCCAGCTCCTTCCCCCAGGGCTGCTCTTGATCTGTTCTCTGCTCAGAAAAATTTGTGTGAATCACTCTGTTTCAACAAAGAAGAAAAATGCTTATAGAGCAGCAAGACCTGTGTGATCTGACCCGTATATTAGAGGTCACACTGAACTGAACAATCTGAAATTGTTAGTGTGTGAATGTGTGATGAAATTAAAATTTACCAATTGCTTGATAATAGCATTTAGCAGTGCAAATAATGAGATGTAATTGCTTGTTCAGAATTCTCCAGGCTGCTCAAATAGGAAGATAAAAAACAAATTTGTCTCCCACACAACTTTAGACTCTGTGAGCATTCTGGTTTTCCTGCCCTTTTTTCTTTGATATCCAGTGTTTTTGGGAAGCTCTTTAGCAGAGAGCTTCTTCTTTCATTGGAGAATAGCAATGGGATAGTTGGAGCAGGGAACAGTGAGATGGAAGTTCTTAAAATCAAAGGCACTTCTTAAGGGGAAAAACTTGGAAGCATAATCCAGGTTGCTGCATGAATGCCTCAAACTTGTTTGCTTCCTAATTTAATTCTCATTTGGAAATGTGGGTATGGAACGGAAGTGTTTCTTCTCATACAGGAGTTGTGATTTTTAAATTATAAGAATTGAGCTAAGTTGGCATTTCAGATTTCAATTGAGATGTCTAAATTGAGCAAATAGAATTAGGTGAATAGAGTCTGCAGTAATATTGTTAAGCTCATCGTTCTGGCAGCTTTCTTACAGCAGTGTAATGAATGGGGTTAAATTAGAGCAGTTTTACAGATAAAAAACTTCCTAAAATTCTTCCAGATTTAAGAGCTGAAGTCCTTTGACACTAGGAAACCTTATTTTGAAAACCTCTTTAATTTCAGCAATGTCAGCTTTCAGTAATCAGAAAGCAAGACAGCACTAGTAAGATGTTCAGTGATTGATTTATAACCTACAAATTAATTTATTAACCTGTAACTTGAAAACTTGTTCTACCCTGCTTTGTTCCTTCTCCGTTGGTACTGCTGGGACACGGGGTTTATGCTGAGCTGCACAGCCCTGGGGATGGTCTGAAACACACAGGTTTGCATCACACCATGCACACCCAGAGCCTGGGCTTGGGTAGGGCTGTAATGGCACTGCAGGAACGATCAATAGACAAGGGTTTTACAATCAGGGTTCAAATCTTCATCTCTTAATTGGGCCATTAAATTAAATCTCAGTTTACTGATCTCTTAATCATAGCAGAGATGTGTTCACAATGGCAGGCCCTAGAGAAAAGAGGCTGCTCCTGCTCCCACGGCAGCAGACATTGAGAGACTTCACAGGTTAAATTATAACATAATAAATGATGAAGCTTCTTGGAATTAGTGCCCTGTGGCCAGAGCTGTTAAATACTGAACCCTCTAAGCATCAGCTTTGTACTGCTCAATACTGATCCCTCTGAGCAGCAGCCTTCCCATTCCTTTTTTTAACCAAAAGAAAAGAAGAAAGGAAGGAATTGAAGGTAATGAACAGTTTCACTAAAGCAGTGAAATCTGCCTGTCCAAATCATGTGAGGGGAATAGTAAAAAATCCCTGTTTTCTGATAGTGAAATTCAAGTTCCTCCAGTCTGAGCAGTTCAAGAATATAAGAAATTTTTTGTCCTCTTTTGAATCACATATGGCTTATGCTAGAAAACTATCACTGAAATAATTTCTATCACAACAGTATGACTATTTTCTCAGTTTTCTAAATGTGATTTTTAACCTCAGGTTTATGTTAATTTCACTGTCAGTGCAGCAAGCCCCATAGCCCCTACTCTCCAATTCCATGCTTTGGGGGGACCTGTTGATAGAAACAGTGGCTTTTAGTAATTCTTGTCCTTGATTATTTTCATGCAGACATCATGTCACTGGGGTGAACATCAAAGAGCATCTTTCTGTGGATATGGCTCCAGGTTATTTATCTTCAACTTAGGTGTCCCTTATCTTAAAAGATGTCTCTGCCCATGACAGGGGGATCAAATGAGATAATTTTGGAAGTCCCTTACAACACAAGCCATTCTGTGAATCTGTGATAAAATAATACTCTATTTATGAGAAACTACTTTATAAAGAGATTTTTTTAACCTCTATGCAGTGCAGCAAAAGTGGTAACCCCATTTTTATTAAGCATTCCAAGTAGAGTGAAAACTAATGTCTTCTCAGAAGAATGGCCTTCATGATATTCTCATGCTCAGGCCGTGCTTGAGAGAGAGGACACTGTGGAAATGGAAGATCAAGCAACTTCAAACCCCTGAGCCTGAGCTTTGCTTTCCACCTGTGGGCTGCCAGTAGCCAAGGTTGTGTGTGCAGTGGGACACCTGGAGACACTGAGTCACCTGGTGAAACCTCGGGCAGCTCTGCCTTCTCTTCCTTGAGCTGTGCACAGGCTCAGGCTCCCTACTCTGTCTGCAGTGCTTTTTATACCCGTCATTCTCTGCTCTGTCACTGCTACTCCTCAAACCTACAGAGGGTCTCAAATCCCTGGGGTGCCTTTTATTGGGAGACAGAAGCGATTTATAAAGATCTCAATAGTGTTAAATAAAAGAAGCATGTGCTGGCCTTATTAGTAGCTTGTTGACCTAGATTAGCTGTGGGGAAGCTTATAAGCTGATCAGCCATTCCAAAATTGGGAGGTGTCATTGCAATTAGTAGGAAAGGCTGTGACAAAAGGGAAGACAACAATTGTTCTGACAAGAGAAAAGAGAATATTAGTAGCAAATGGGCTCTTGCTGGCATGACTTAGGGATGTAAATTGAATGAAGTTAATTTTTTAAGAGGAAAGAAGCATCCTTTGTTACTAAGAATTGAGTGTAGTTGTGGTCAAATGTACTAAAATGCTGCTTTAGCAATGTCAACAGCAAGAGGAGTACCCCATGTGTGCTCGCCTGTTTTTGCCTGTGTGTAACATATGGAGGCAAGGTTTTAGGCTGATATCAGCTGTTTCCAGCATGGAAATATCATTGAACTTGGTTTAAGCCTGGTTGAACCTGCTGGGGATTCTGAGTGGGCATCTGATGGGGCAGTAATACCCTCGTCCCCCATCTGGCAGTCGAGTTCCCCACGTGCCCTTGGAAGTGTTTGCAGCCCAGGACCCCCAGCTCACGGGTCATGGAGGCTCCCAGATGGACAGATTGGATCAGTGTGAGCCGTGGAGGGCTTCTGGGGAGGCAGTTGCTTCTCTCTGTGTCAGGGTCTTCTCACGTGGAGCAGAGCAGTTAAACTATCTTATCTGACACTCTGCAGTTAATGGCCACAGGACTCGTTAAAAATGACAGCTTGATTGCTGATTTGGCTTTAAAAGGTACTTAGTATGAAAAACATGCACCACCATGAAAGCTCAGCTTTGTACAAGGTAGTTTGCTCTTCCATGGACCACTTTCTGTGTCTCTGCTGACTTGTAGGCAACAACCAGCAGGATAATTCTGTCATTTTTGCAGGGCAAGACACTACTACAACTCATTTGTCTTCTGCCATCCAGAAAATTGTGTGGTTTCTAGGGTCTTACAAACTGCAAGTCGCTGCCTGGCAGGATGTGTGATTCAAATCAGCGTAGAACTGAGGTGTGTTGGAGCCTTGATCCCTGTTTCAGGGCATCCAGAGCATCACACATCATACAGAGCTGGAGTTAGGAGGGAGAAGGCCCCGTTGTGACATCTTTAGTTACTAGAAATGGTCCATTCATCATTACTGTGCCACATAAGCTCTTGGGAAACAGTAAAACTTGATATTCAAATTGGGGAATGAATCTTTTCTTTTTTGGTGGAACCTTGAAACTGTTGATCTTGTGAATCTCTTCTGATAGAGAAGAAGAAATATATGAGGAAACCTGTAGAGAAATAACTGTTTTTGTGATAGACTTCCAGTGTTGTTTTAGGAATTAATTTACAGGGAAGACTGAGGTTGTTCTGAGTTGTGTTGTTTAAGTTTTCTGCATGTTTAATGGCTACAGGAAGCAAAAATGAGAAAGCAAGTAGGATTATTCTAGTCCTGCCAGTGCAATTTTGGTTTCTTTTAGCTGGAAAAAATGTTAAGGCCCCTGAAATATTTGCTGGGTTATGTCCCACTGTATTATTTGGGATTTGGATATCTATTGTGGGGGTAATAGAATGGTTTTGGTCAGGAGGGTCATTAGAGATACCTAGATGTGATCCTTACAGCTTTTGTGTTATGAAAAGACTGGTTTATACCAATAAGTTGTCCTGTATAAGATTTTTCTGAGATTTGAAAAGCCAGGGGAATTCTGATAGTCTTTTAGAAACTGTTATTTGCCATTCTAGTAAAATCCTAGAAACTGCAGTCTTGTCTTCTCAGTTTGTTTTGAATTGAACATATTTATGGGACTGTGTTCCTTAACAGAAATAGAGGTGACTCAAGATAATGACTTGCTTGAACCTGTAATTTATCCTCAGTTGCAGAGTATTTGGCTCATTAATGCTTTATTCTGATACAACATGTACTCTTTCCTTTTTAGAAATTCTCTCTTTGGAAAAAACTCTGCAGCGTGATCTAAAGAAATAATGAACTTTTGAGGATTTATCTGACAAACTAAAATGCTTCTAAATAAACATTACTATGGAACAAAAGTGTAGCCAGAAATATAGCATTAATTATATATTTTTTTCCTTGTCAGGCTGCCACTTATTTCACATTTTAACTGATGTCATTATATACATCTAGTGTTTTTCCAGCTCTGCACTGCAGTAAACTAAAGTTCCTCTCCACTTGTGTGAAGTCAGGATAGGTATGAGTGGCTGCAGGGAGGAAAGCAGGGCTGTGTAATACCCAACTGACCAGTGCCAGTGCCCTCCAAATGCCTCCTGAAAACTTTCCTTTCCACCACACATGGAAATTTTCAGTTCATTCAGACCCTGTGCTTCAGTGAGGATTTTCAAATAGGCTTTCTAATGGATTTTGGGAATAGAAAATAACAGTTTATGAAATTTCTGAGTCTCTTCAGTACTCAAACTGAGCTATTTCCTATCACCATTATTTTCACTGGCATTTTTGTGGCTCTCAAAGGCGATATTGCACATTGAATCATCTGACATTTGTAAATGGAGGGTGAAACTATAGGTACAGGCAAAAGAATCAGCATTTAACAACTTTAATGTGCAGCAGGTCTTCATAACCATTGAATGACTCAGCCTACTTAATGATAATGGCCTTCAGTGAGTTTAGGAAATAACAGGCTTTTAGGTAAAGTAAGTGCACTTAGTTCTGTAATGAATAAACAAATTTACTACAAAGTTGTGCAGCGGCATGGTCCTGTCAGTCGTTAGTTGTGTGCTGAGGTCTGTCTCCAAATAGCCCAGTTAGCAGGGGCTCAGATGGAGAGGGGGAGGGAGGGATGGATAAAGGGATGGATGGATGCACGGATGGATGATGGATGGATGCACGGATGGATGATGGATGGATGATGGATGGAGGGATGGAGGGATGGATGGATGGATGATGGATGGATGGATGGATGATGGATGGATGGATGGATGATGGA